>JASSUY010009876.1:0-10986 GCA_032466535.1 Forpus xanthops | reverse complement strand
ACCCTAACCCTAACCCTAACCCTAACCCTAACCCTAACCCTAACCCTAACCCTAACCCTAACCCTAACCCTAACCCTGCGTGCAGGGCGCCAGCTCTGTGCTTCTCCCCTGGGTGACTTCAGATCAATGGCATTTATGATGTTCTGCAGGGGCACTCAGCTGCGGAGCAGGCTCAGGCCGAGGTCACTGCATGCAATCAGGGACTGCAAATTAAAACCAGCTCGAGATAAGCCCAAGACAAAAGGCCTGCTCTTGGCTGGCCAGGGAGCCTGGGGTTTGCTTTGCTGCTTCTCTGGGAGCCCCAGCACACCTGTGATGGCTATGTGCGTGCATGAGGGCCTGCTGGCATCATCCTGAAGGTCCCACAGGGTCCTGTACCAGCACCACGCGGCAGGATGCACTGCACTCTGCATTGCAGTCAGATTGGCACTTGGGTCCCCAGAGCCATAGGACACTGAACAGAGCATCTCTGCCAGGAGCAGGGCTGGCATAACACAGCCACGGCTCCTCCACCACCTACATCCATCCTTCCACCTGCTTTCAAACTCTCCCTCTGGCTCATCACCCCAATGGGAGCCAGGACAGAGACTCAGCACCAACCTCCTCTTTAGCCATCATGCTGCCAGGCACCTGAGGTCTCCCATGGAGCATCCTCCCCCTTTTGCTGATGCCATAGCAGAGCCAAGAGCACCCACCATTGAGGTCTGATGCTGCATGGCCAATTCCAGCACTGCTCCCTGCGTCTCCCTACCCATCCCATGGATGGATATGGAGCACAGGGAGGATGGCTTAGAAACACATTTATGTATCACATAACTCCCAGGGCCCAGAGCCTCTGATCCAATGGTCTGGAACATCTCAGCCCTCACTGCCACCCACTACTGCACAGCCTGGCTTCTCATGACCATGCATGGCACCCTCCACTCATGGGAGAAACCACAAAGCAAAACAAGCTGCTGCCAAAACAACAAGGAGAGGAAGAGGAATGTCTGCCGGCAACTTGGCTTTGATCGCTTCAACCCGGGGCTGGGTTTGATGCGGAAATGACTTGAAAAATCAAAGGGAAAGGGTTTGGATTTGATAAGAACGATACAGAACGTGGGGCTCTCTCGGCACACAGCCCGACCGCGACGGTCTGGAGCTGGGCTGCTCCTCTGCTGGTAAACAATGAACTCCACAAGACAGCAATCACTGCATGGCAGAGATGGAAAAGGCTGGTGCTGTGCCCAGCATCCCGGGAGGCCCAGAGCAGGCCCTGCACAGCTCTGCAGCACTGCAGGCCACAAGACACAGCCAGTGCCAGCAGCAAAGAGCCAGCAGCCACAGTGGGGCTGTCCTGCTGTGCCATGGGAAAGTCCTGTGCCATGTCCCAGGCTGCCGGTCCTGAGGGTGAGCAGCTTGCTGGGGACAAAGAGAGGGGCTGGCTGTGGGGCTGTAGGGATGCTGGACCCTGCAGCATCGCTCGCCAGGCCATGGCACAACCAGAGCATGGGCGCATCTCGAGCAGCACCAGGAGCCTCCTGGGCAGGGGCCCCTGTGCAGCTCAGCGGGTGCTGGTGCCTCTCTCCACTCACTCCTTGGTCTCTGGTTTTTACAGGACCCTGCTCACTCAGCTCCCTCCTTAAACCACCGAGGGCTTTTCCATAAGAGGAAATGTTTCTTTTCTGGGTCACTGCTGAGTTTTTTTACCAAGTGATTTGATTGCTTGCGAAGGGAAAATGACCCGAGGGGAAGAGAGCGTAATGTTTGGAAGCACTGGAGATGAGCCCCCGCTCTGTCCCAGGCGGGGAACACGTGTTTTCTCTTCCCTGTGGTTTGCTTTATGCTGCTCCCCCCTGCTCGCAGCTCCCCAGCTGTATGCCGACCCTGCTCTGAGCACAGCCAACAGAGGAAGGTGCCAGGTCAGCAGCTTGTGGGATGCAGAGCAGCGTCCACGCACACCATGGATGCAGTGGGGGCAAAGCAAACCCTGTACCCAGAGCAGCTTTCTCTGGATTTTCAGCTGTGCTTGCTTTAGAAGGCGACTTAGCAATGACACAACCTATTTCCCATCCATTCCCAGTCAAACCTGGATCACAACAACCAATAGAACAACTCATCCCAAAATCCACTGCCTCTATCACTCCCTGTCCCACTGGGAAGATGCTGCATTACCACCAGGGTCAGTAATGCCCAGCCTGGATACTTGAGTACTCACATTGGTGCCGGAGTGGCGGAATGCTCACTAGGAGGATGCATGAGTCCCAACTCAGGAGCCAACCACAATGTGAGGGTTTACATCACTTTTAAGTGACTTTTATCACTAACTCAGATGCAATCAAGCTGCATGGAAGAGCCCCATTGTAGTGGTCAAAAAATCCATCAGCAAGTGGTCCATAGGCAACCATAGTCTGATGCCTGTCCCTGCTCTGAGCACGCAGGTCTCTGTGCTGACCCTGCACTGCCAACAGCCCATGAGGCCCTGCTGGGACCTGGGGACCATTCTCTTCCAGCACTGCATCCTTCTATTCTTTTCCCAAATATGGCCACATCGTTCTCATTTAATCACCCCCAAAACTGCAGCTGGGATTTCAGGAATGTGAGTTTCCATTGTGTTTGCCTGATTATGCTGCCTAGAGGGGTGGCAGGACTTTGGAAAGCTGCAGTGCCCTTGAAATGGAGGAATGTGCATGATGCACCTCATAGGGAACACCTGGGGGACAGGGTATGGGAGCCCAGATGGGAAGAGCAGGTGCCAATAGAAGATTACAGGATCGATATCAGCTCAAACTAGCTGTTCTCACACCTTGCCCGCCTCCTTTACACAGGCACCCTTCTGCTCAACAGCATCACACACAAGCACCCAAGGGATAAATGCCAAGACATTTCTCCCCATGAGGCTGCACTCGAGCAGGATCAGGTCCACAGGGTCTGACCAGATGTGGCTTCTTCTAATGGGTCTTGCAGCCTCAGCCTGGCTGAGCAGGTTTCCCCAGCCACCAGCAGTGCTGTCCCACTGCAAATCTGGGCCTGGCAGTGAGCTCAGCCTACAGAGGACAGCAAGATGGGGCTGACATGGGGGACAGGACAGTGAGCAGGGCAGCTCACAGCAACATCCCATCACAACACACCTTGACACTGACATCCCAGGCAAGCTGCTCCATCACAAACCTGTTCCACAGATAACCTCAGTGCTCTTTAAAATACAGCACTCAAGTCAGCACAGGCTTAAATGCTTGTGGACTAATTTACAGGTGTTTGTGGCAGCAAAGTTTAGCAGCCACATCCAGGCTTGTTTCATTATTAAACCAGGATTTTATGACAGGTTATCTCCCCACATCTGAAAGAGAAGTTGTCCAGTCCTTTGTCACTAACGAGGAGACACTCCCTTGATTGATGATAATCAAACACTTCCCAGATATAAATACCCTACACCTCATTATCCACTGTAGTCAGTGGAGCAGGGGTAGGTGCACGATGTGCAGTATAAGAGGCAGCTTGCTGAGCTCCAGACCTGATCCCTGTGGATGGGGGAGAGGTGATGACGCAGCAAGGCTGGACCTAAGTGGGTGCTCTGCTCCTGCATCAGGGATGGGGAGCATGGAGCCAGGACAGCGCTTCCATGAAAAAGTACTGGTGTTTATACAACTCCAGGCTGGGGCTGTTTATCCACATCAGTGAGGGGAATGGTTTGTGTTTGGGGAGGGCGGGACAGCGGCGGGACGGATAATTCCATTTGGGTTTTGGCAGGGAATGGGAAGAGGGTGGGCCTGGGAAAGGCTGTCAGCCCTGACAGGGACTGTGCCAGCTGCCCGGCCAGGTCACACCACAGGCCCCAGCCCTGCCGGTACAGCTCTGGCACTGCTCCCAGTGGAGAAACAGGGGTCCGGGTGGAGCCGGTCCCCCCGGTGCCATGGAGTGAGTCCTCGAAAGCATCAGTGCTCGCACACAGGGCCCCTTCGCCTGGGGCCACATGAGCACTGTCTGACAGCAGCGCCAAGAGGGACGGTGTGACGGCACATCCCGCATCCATCCATCCATTCATCCACACATGACTTCATCTGAGTCAGCCCAGGGCGGGCAGGCAGCTCCATCGCTGCTGATGCCTGACCCACTGCTGGAGCGGCTTTTCCTGGCGGGATGACCACTTGCCTCCCCATCAAGGCATGAGAGCTCCATGGATACTCCCCCAGGAATTCAGCAGCACGGCCCCAGGAAGCACAACTTGTGTGCTGCAGCGATGCGGGCACTGCTGCTCCAAAAGCAAAGGGAAAATATTCTGGAATAAAACCCCTGAGCTCTGCACGGCATAATTACACTGAAATAAAGCCACGTTTCCTCCAGCCCAAGGCTTGTGCTACTGCAGCCCAGCTGAGCAGCTTGCCCAAAGAGGAGACACATGGCACTACCTGCCTAGCTTCGATTTTCATAGCATCCCAGACTGGTTTGGGTTGAAGGGACCTTAAAGCTCATCCAGTTCCAACCCCTGCCATGGGCAGGGACACCTTCCACTAGAGCAGGGTGCTCCAAGCCCCATCCAACCTGGCCTCAAACACTGCCAGGGATGGGGCAGCCACAGCTCCTCTGGGCACCCTGTGCCTCAGCACCCTCACAGGGAACAGCTTCTGCCTAAGAGCTCATCTCAGTCTCCCTCTGGCAGATTAAAGCCATTCTCCTTGGCCTGTAACTACACACCGTTGTAAAAAGCCCTCCTCCAGACCTCTTGTCAGCCCCCCAAGGTAATTTTTGGTGCCCCCACTACAGGATATGGGGTATTTGCAGAGAAGCTCTCTGGAGCACCCTAAAGAATGACTGCGGCAGCCCCCAAAGCAACGCACCCACACAAGGGCCTTTCAATGTAAGATCATGCAAATTTATGCAGATTAATTAATCAGATTTATGCTGATTACTGGATCAGATTCCTTTACCATGACACAAACTTCTTTATTTTCTTTTGTTTTCAGTGAGAAATTACACACTTGGAAGTTATTCCTCTTCCCAGTGATTGTCCCCTTGTAGGGTTCAATGGCATTTTCCATACCTGAACACAGTGGATTCTTTTAGGAAGGCTCGCTATCTCAGGAGCCCAAACATTCCACATAATGATCCATCAAATGGGAACACCTTTCACGCACCAGCATTGGGGATGGTGCCACTCCAGGACCGTTACCCTGCCTCAGAGCAGGAGGCTGCTCCATGTTCTGACAAACTGGAAGCAGAACCATGGGAAGTCCCTGCTTTTGGCAGGAGATGTTTAGCACTGAGAAACAGCTTTATGAGGAATATCCTTTGCCAGAGGACCATCAGCCAGGGAGCAGTGGGATTCTTACTTTTTAATGGACTTTTAATAAGCAGGCCACAATGAGAGCCTTGACACCAGAGTAGCTTTGCTTCTACATGTCATTATCTCCACTTTGCTCTCAAGCTCCTCCAAGACCAAGACCACCAAGCTCTCCATGAGAAACGGAGTGAGAAAACAGCACAGGGCCACTTGAAATGCTATTTGTAGCAGACTGCATCCACTCCTCTCTGCTGATCTGAAGTCCACCTCACCTGCCCTCCTCTAAAATCAATTATATCTCACTTCTGGCCTTTAACTGCTTGAACCCTTATCAGCAGGGAAACCTGTGCTTGCAGTGCAGGGAACACAGCACCATGTCTCCCGATGCTGGAGAAGATGATTCACAGCCCCACTCCTCCCTGTATGCTGTCCCACCATGTCTTCCATCCTTCATCCTGTCACCATCTCTGATGGCTGAGACTGGGCATGTAAATGCAGAGCCTCCAGAATTGGGGCAGCCCAACATTGCTGCTCCCCAGCACAGCTCTGACTCTCTATGAGGCTACATGGGCAGCAGCCTCCCCTCTGCAGCATCATGCCCTTCCCAAGCCTGCGTGCAAGCTCTTCCAGTGCTCCTATGCTCAGAGCCTCGCAGGATATGGATGCAGGCAACATACAGAAATACTGGAGGTGCCACAGCACTATCTGTGCATCTCAAGCCTCCCCAAGATCTCTAGGGGAGAAATGGATTGTATGCAGCAACATACATGTTCTGCACCTCTCTCCCAATACTCATGCAACCAGCCCTTTGGTCTCAAAGCTTGTCTGAACATCCCACCTTCCACCTGAGCATCCAACAGTCATGGGAAGTACTCCCCATAGGCTCAGGGATCTGATTCTTCTTTCAGAATCAATAACGTTCTGGTTGAGGTCTGCTGCAGTGGATGTGCAATCTGATCCTTCAGTGCCCAGCAGCCTCACTCTTAGTAAGTTACTAATATTGCAGTCTCCTGCTTGCAAAAATAGTCCTGCCTTTTACTACAGTTGTAAAGCACTATGGGATGCAGTAAGTCCCTGCTCCCAAAGGCTGGCACTGAACAAGGCTCCAAACACGATCTCCAGTGCTCAGCTGGACCAGACTCATAACCAAGGGAAAACACCATGGGAAATACTGCAGCTAGCAATGCTTTGGATACTCTTAAACCACAAAACACAAACAGTACCTGCTGGGTGCAGGCCAAGGCAGGTCTGTGGCCGCAGGGAGAAGCAGGCAGATGCAGAGCAGAGCATTAGATTGCCTCTCTCCCTCCACACTTGCTCAACTTCACATTGAAACCAGAATTTGCTACGCTAAATGTCTCTGCCGCTAACAAGAAACAAATGTGGCCTCATGTTCTAGTTGCTGTGATCTAACAAAACAGACCATGGTAAACACTATAAAAATGTACTGGAGGGAACCACCCTGTGTTTGCTAGGAGAGGGCCTGGATAATCTAATAGGGCTTTATCCATCTCTAATGTGTCTGAAAAAAAGAAGGGAAAATTGGGCCCTGTCCATGACATTCGTCATGTACTAGCTATTCTGATGTCTTAATGCTGCAGAAATCAAACTGGAGAGAGGCTACCTATCTGCCTCCCAATCAGGACCTCGACCCAAGTGCTGCTTTTTATGGCCGTGCAGCGTGAGGAGCCACTGATGTCAGTGGTGGCACAGGCCAGGTCAGTTTTTCCATCCCTATCCCCACATTATCTGGAGAGATGCTTCCTTTGTGGTCACCTCACTCTCCTCATGACATGGACAGTAGTTCATTCATGGACCTAGGGACTGAGCAGCAGGACCTTCCTCTGGCTGAAAGCATCTGCAGGGACAGGGCACCTGCCCAAGAGGTTAGCACTTACCTGGGTATCATCAGCAACGCTGGCATGGTCACGTTTAGATCTCTATCTTGGCCATGGTAACAGCCAAGGGTTGAGTCAGTCACCTACCCCCAGCATCTCATGGTGTCCTAGGTACCTGCCCAGCCCTCATCCAAAGAGTTAAGGGTTTTCTCCAGATACAGCACCAAATCTGCCAGCCCTCAAGAGAACCTCAGACACTCTCCAGCACTTCAGATAGACTTCTAAGCCTCTGCTCAGGAGGTCACCAGAAGCCATTCCCACTCAGCTCATTCTCCTCTTAGCATAGGTGCAAGGCAGAAGCACCTCGACCCAGCTCCCAGGAGCCCCATCCCCATCAGCACACTGGCTGCCATCTCCAGAGTGGAGAGAGAAGAGGCTCCACTTGGTTCCTGCACAGGCAACCCTGTGCTACTCCTGACATGCAGGCAGGTTTTCTGCATTCGCTCCATCCCCTTCCTTTTCCAAGCATCTTGGGTCTGTTATTTACTTTTTGAAACCTACTGTGACCTTGGCACAGGAATGGACACACATCAACCACCAGAAAACAGCATGCTCTGAAAAGCGACACAGAGCAAAATCACAGCCCTATTGCAGTCTGCAAGAGAGACCTTTACCTGGGGAGGGGAGGAAAGCAGCATTTGGGGCGCTCAGAGAAAGTGCTGCTGAGAAGCTGCAAGCGCAAAGCAGCGTGAAGCACCCAGCCCAATGTTTCCATGTGTTCCTCCAGCTCTTACCTGGCCCTTCCCGCGCCGCCGGTAGTTCCTTCTTACAAGGTTCTTGTAGTTCTCATTCTTCTTGGTCAGGTAGTAATACAGGACACAGTCTGCCACAGTCTGCAAGGACACAGCTAGTCAGGGAACAGCAGGTCCCATCCCATTGCCCTATCAGGGTGCAGACTCCAAGGAGCAGCGCTCAGGCCCTGCCATTGCCAGGTCTCCTGCTGCTTCTGAAGATCTGCAGCCCAAACACCTCCTTCCCAAAGCCCTTCACTGGAGCTGGAAGAGGAGGGCAATGTACATCGTCCTAGTAAAAACACTGAGCTCTTCCAAGGGACACACTGCGGCCATCCCACAGGCAAGCTGAGACAGAGATGGGGTGCAGAGCAGAAAGCATCCCACATTGGATGCTAAGCTGGGGAAAGGGCTGACCCCAGATGACTGTGGCACCTAAAGGCACAAGGAGGAGAGTCACCCTCTGTCAGGGTTATGTGAGGCACAGTCTGCCATGCAACTGTCAGCTGGTGTTATGTCCAGATGTTAAGCTCACTGGCTCGAGCTCCTGTGTCTTTCTCATGGTCAGACTGAGATCCTGGCAAGCAGGAGCCACCATCCTAACTGCAAATCCAGCAGTTGGCTCTAGGATAACCATCCCATATTAGGAAAACATGGAACCATCGCTGTGATGCATCCTGATCCTGAGCAGCAGTGTTCCACATTGGGAAAAGTCTTTTGCTGAACTGTCCTGGCACCTGAACACCGGTCTTGGGCTACATCTTCATACCCAGGATCTGCACGAACAGACCCATCACGCCTCAGGGTGCTGCTGCGTGCTCCCAGGGGCTGCACTCTCCCTATCCCTGTGCAAGGAGTGGAACCATGTGCTAAAACAGATTGCAACTTTTAAAGTGTTAATTGGATCTCTTTCTAATCTAGCCCTGATTATACACACGCACACAAGAACACAAAAACTTACAGTCATCTGTTCCAAGGGCTAAGATCACTATTTTTTTATAATGCAATTTAAAAATCTATTAATTCATTACATTGAGCCATACTTTGCATCTCTCTCCAACAGGATAATGGATGTGTTCTGTATCATAATTACAGCCTGATTTACAAATGAGTACAAATAAAATTAGAAGACATTTTACAGCTTGGAACACAGGCTGGATTGTGAGCATCATCCAAGTCCCACCGCTTTCGGCTTCAGCAAGTGGGAAAGGCTGGAAAGAGCCTGGGATCTTATAGCACCAGCACAAGGCTGCTGCTGGCCTTTGCTTGCTTGCTGCTTTGGACAGAAAAGCCAAGGCCTTGGGAACTGTTTCCCCAGCCTGAATAATGCAGCATCAGTGAATAATTCAGGGTGGATGGAACCTCTGCAGGTCACCCCCTGAAAGCAGAGGAGCTCCCCCAGAGAAAGTGGGCACTGTGTGGATCAAACACTGTGTGAGATGGGCAGAGGATGCGGCTACCTACAAGCAGCTCTCAAATGTTTCCTGCTCAGGAGAGCACCTGGTCTGTCACTGTCTTTCCAGGCTGCTGGTCCAGATCTGCCCACATGGCCAGCTCCACAGAAGGTACCCGGCCTTGCTCAGAATGGGAACAGAGACTTGCTCTCCCTTCAGATCTCTTTTTCAAACCTTTCTTCCATCAGCAAAACGGTAAAGTCCCAGAAGCACAATACAGAGGCTTGGGAAAGGTCAGACCCTCCTGCAAGTTAAACAGCAAGGGGAGGTGTGTGTGCCTACATGACACCAACCCAAACTGCTGAAGAACTGGGACTCAACCCTCCCTCAACATCCCTGACCTGAGCAAAGAGGGCACCCCTCTGCTTTGTGCTGGGCAGCCAGGTACCCCCCCTGCTGTGTGACAGCCTGGCTGGTGCATCCAGGAGATGCTGGGAAGCAGCTTGCCAGGCGGATCATGGAGGGCTGCAACGCCTACGTGCCAGGCTGGATGCATTCACACATCTCCCCACTCCAAAATCCCTGAGGCTGACTCAGTCCCTTGTGTCTGCAAGGAGCCAGGAGGTATCTGGACCATGACCAGGCCTCTGAGCCACCACCACCCACAGGTGTCCAGCATCCACTGACTGCTCCAGTACCAAATGGAGATGTGATGGAAAAGAGAGAGCATGAGGCAGGTTAAAGCCAGGCAGGGATGCTTACCTTCCTGTCCAGAAAGGATGCGATCAGGCCAAAGTTCTTTGGATGCTGCATGAACCTGAAGGAGGGAGAGGAAAAGGGTTAGATGGGCTCTGGCTCTGACCCCCTTGCAGCTGGGCTGCCATGTCCTGTGTGCCTGGAGCAGCAAGAGCAGCTCCCTGAGGGACCCAGGGGGTTGAGAAAATATTTGTCTGCTGCTCAGCTTCCCACAAAGACAGGAACTTTATATTTAGCCCAGTGGAGCAGGCTGCTCAGCAGCTCCAATGAGCAGATGTTCAACACAGGGTGGGAGAGGGCAGGGGGGCTGCCCAACAGCAGCCTGGTCCCAGAGACACCCAAGCCCGCACCAATGGCAGGATGGGCACAGAGCTGCAAGTGTGGTTGAGGCTTCAGGATTTGGCAAGGAAAGGGTGGAGAATCGCCATCAATGCCCAAGCATCCTGCAGCATGGCTGGGGGTACCCCTGCTGCTAATCGGGACCCCAGGCCTGGCTGGGCTGTCCCGAGCAGCTGCAGAGGACAGGAAGGGAAACCCAAACCCCAGGAGGAAGCTGCCACGTTGCCGAGTTGCTCAAGAGATCCCCAGTGCCACAGTGGCTGTGAGGAACGCTGCCTCCTGCCCAGCAAGCAGAGGAGCTGTCAGCAGGCTCTCCTCTGGTTCCTGCAGCACAGCAGGGTGCCTCACCCGCTGGGGGAGATGTCTCCAGGCACAGAGATGTCTCCTCCAACAAACTGATTTGCTTAGCTGGTGTGGAAGCACCTCAGGCCAGCAAGGCCTTGGCAGGAGGTACTCCTGCTGGCAGGAGGATGGTTAACCACTGCATCACCAAAGACAGGGAGCCTGATGAGCTGTGAAGAGAAGGCTGTGTGGAGACCTCAGAGCAGCCTTCCAGTATCTGAAGGGGGCCTATAAGGATGCTGGGGAGGGACTCTTCATGAGGGACT
>JASSUY010009875.1:0-56789 GCA_032466535.1 Forpus xanthops | reverse complement strand
GCAGCCCACTTACTCCATGTAGCATCAGTTGCATGATGTGTAGAGGAGACCCTACCTTTGAACATCCAGCCCAGCACAGGCAACCGGGGTGCCAGGAGGAGCTGTGCCTCGGTGCTAATCACTTCCAAAGCAGCTCGAACCCCTTCATAGGCTTCCAGTATCTCTTTTTCAGTTGGGGTATAGCTAGTCTCAGATCCTCTGTATCCCCGACTCCAAAATCCGAGGGGTTGACCTCGAGTCTCCCCTGGAGCTTTCTGCCAGAGGCTTCAGATAGGATCGTTCTCCCCAGCTGCAGTGTAGAGCATATTTTTAACATCTGGCCCAGTCCGAACTGGTCCAAGGGCTACTGCATGAACTATCTCTCGTTTAATTTGTTCAAAGGCTTGTTGTTGCTCAGGGCCCCACTTGAAATCATTCTTCTGAGTCACATGGTAGAGAGGGCTTACAATCAAACTGTAATTCAGGATGTGCATCCTCCAGAACCTCACAGCATCCAAGAAAGCTTGTGTTTCTTTCTTATTAGTTGGTGGTGACATTGCTGTTATCTTGTTGATCACATCTGCGGGGATCTGGTGACATCCATCCTGCCATTTTATTCCCAAAAATTGAATCTCCTGTGCAGGTCCTTGACCTTACTCCATTTTATGGCAAAACCAGCTTTCAGCAGGATTTGGATTATTTTCTTCCCTTTCTCAAAGACTTCTTCCGTGGTATTGCCCCACACAATAATGTCATCAATGCATTTTAACTTTGAGACTTGTGCATGCCAGACACAGTGTTTTCTAGGAAGGTTTAATCAAAAAATTCTCTTTTTTTTTCCTTTTTTTTTTGTTTTGTTTTTGTGTATGTGTGCATAGATTCTCCAGTTACTGTGTAGTGGCTTGTAAGATAACTTTCATGGAGGGTACTTTGGTTTGGGTTTTTGTCAGCAACAGGTGATAGGGGAATGGATACATTACAGCATGTTCAGACATGAAAAACATTTTAGAAACCAAACAGAACAAAAGTAATCCTTTTTAAATGTTGCATCTGACTTACTATATACATATCTGTTTGTCAAAGAAGCTTCAGTGTTTTTTTATAATGTTATTGCCTCTTTTTCTCCAATAGGCAACTTATTTTTAATGAACTTGCTTACAGCAATAATATACAACCAGTTTCGAGGTTATCTTCTGGTGAGTAAAGCATTTCTAATTTCTTTGTTCTACCATAACCTTAAAACTGTGAGTATTAAGAGTTTCAATTGTGTTTTAAAGCAGTATGCCCATCCTGGTTGTAGATACAGTTTTAACATACTGAAGATTCTTTGATATAGGTACTTTTCCCCTTATAAGCTGCTGTAGCTTGATATCCCTTGCATGACAAAATTGCCTGCTTGTATACTTCCATGTATGCTGTGTATCTGCAACTTTGAATATTATAGGGGGGAAATACCCTGAACTGTTATAAAATTGAACAAGGACAAGTGAACAAGGAACTTAAACTTGGCCTCTGGGAAGAAAACCTACTGTACTATTTAAATAGCTATTGTTGCGAACCCTAGAACTTTCTCTGAGTAGCATGGCATTAGAAACCTTCAATAGAACAGAATCACCACTAAAACATCTTCATGTTTGGTATTTTTCACTTCATCCTTACTATTGTGGGTGGATGTAATGTTAGAATGATTAGGGCAGCATACTGCTACTGAAAGATGGACTTGAGTTGAACCTTGTGGTTGACTTGTACCAGAGTAGTTGTCAGTAGGTATAGTAGATATTCTTGGTAGTATTCAGTGTTAAATAAAAGGAACCTGTACTTACTCTCCATGAAATGTCATTCGTGTAATACTTTAATGTGATTCTGGAAGGTGTCTGATCATTCATGATTCTCCTCATTTTGTGCACTGTAAATCTGAAGTGTAGTGTAATGACCTCTTGACTTGGGTATTTATATTAGAGAAGTAGAAGCTGACAAAGTAAGTGTACTTCTGCATGTTGTTCAAGGAGTGTGCAATCTGTGGAGACAATTAAATTCATCACTGAAAGTTCTTTTTCCTTTACTAACAAGCTGTACAGTGTGCTTTGTTGCATTATGTACACAAGTTGTCTTTTCTCCAGCTGGGAGTGCAGTCTGGATTCCCTTGGCAGGAAATAGCATAATTGCTTTTGTTTCTGTACAAGATAATACAGTTGAACAATCGGGGAGGAATATTAATGAGCAAGAATATTTTAGAAAGCAGGGTCAAAGTAAGTCAAATGAAAGATCATTTCAGTTGCTTCCAATAAAATGTACTTCATGCTAGAGGTTAAATTTGTGACTTTCCTACTGCTATTCCAAAAAGAAGTAACTGACTGGATAGGTGGTGAAAGGAAGAGGCTTCATGGCTGCATCTGGAGATCTCCAGAACTGGGTTTATTTCCGGCAATAAATACATAACATTCAAGGCACACCACAGCTACTTAGCAATTAACACACATGGTAGATTAGTAGAAAAAATACAGTACTAGGCTAAGTATTAATGTTTATCATGCTCGTGGCACACAACTGAATGTTTGGTCAGGCTGTCATCAGTCTAAAGGGGAGCTGTCAGTTTCTTGCTCCTTGGAACAGGCTGAGTCTCTCTGAAGTGCCATCTTCAAAGTGTCTGAGATTTTTCTTTAAACTTTGTAACCTCTATGGTGATTTTTTTTCCTCATAAGTCTTGAGTTAGTTCTTCAGTTTCAATTCCACCTCTGTTTTTTACTTTCCTCTTGCATATTTTATAAAACTTCACAGCTAAGCAGCAATGTGTTTGGTAAAGCTGAGTCAGGGTAATGCTATGCAAAAACACTGGAGTCTGACAGCTAAACCTCTGGGGTGCAGGGTAAGCTTTTTTCCCTTTGTGCCAGTACAGGGATCAGTCTCTGTAGCTTGAAATGAACAGTGGTTCCTGGTTGTGTATGTTCCAGCTGGTCTTTTTTTATGTTTATTGTTCTCTTCAGGTTTAGTGGCAGGGGAAACTGGTAGCTTTGACTTTGGGTATCATCTCCCTTTATTTACATCTGGTTTTATAGTTCATTACTTCTTTTCCCTTCTACTTATATATAGCCTTATAGTTCCTTTTCCTTACCTAAATACTCTTATTATAGTTCATTCAGTTCTTTAGAGGAGTGGAGTTGAGGGATTGGGGGTGAAAGTGAAATAAAAGCTGCTTTGTTAGAGCTACAGACAGAAGGTAATGCTTGCTGTATAGCAAGCCTTAGGCAGTATTACAGAAAAGGAATTGCCTTCACCTTCTTGTGGGAGAGGGGTGTTTAATTATGTACGAAGAGGAATTTTTGTAATCCTTTCTTACTTCTTGGTTTCTTCCAAGAAAGAAACCCTTAGTTTTTCTCCTTCCCATGTGAGAGTATGCAGTAATCTCAATCTTAATAGTTAAGTTTGAAAGTGAGGGGCAAGGGGGAAAGCAGCATGAGAAGCTGTGGCTCTGGCTTTCTTTTTGCTTGGCAAGAAGCTGGAGTTGGAGAACTGGCATGTCAATCCAGAATTAAAAATAAACCATGACCTGGATGTTTACTTAACCTCCAGAGACTTTTTTGCTTGCTTCCTTCCTTCTTGTACAGGGAGTTCATGAGAGGAGTGCGGCCTAGGGAAGTCCCCTGTTCTGATCTGTAATTGTACATCTGGGGGGTGTGCAAGATTATCAGTATGTTTTCTGACCGCAAGACATAGCACTGCGTGACTAACTGGGTAGCCCTAATGTTCCTTAAGTTCTCCTTAAGGACAGGAATGGGCTTCGCTGATTTCGGCCCATGACTCTTCATGGTATTCCTTTTAAACTGTGGAGTGTCTGTCTGGTTGGACCTCATCTTTAGATAACTAGATCTAGTGGCTGATAATGGGGACTTTAGCATCAGGGTAAAAAAAAACCCAGTATCTTTCCTACCTGAAAAATTGCTCTGGTTGAACAGACATGGCTCTTTCTGAGGATTGCAGTAGGTTCTGCCAAGGAGCTGGGCAAATAATTTACTGGTCTTACTTTTATCATCTAGTTGGGTTTTCTTTAAACAGGTGTAAGTAAGTTGTCTCTCCTGCTGTTTTGACTGTCCAGAAGTCAGTTCAGTCCTCCCTCTTCAGAAGGCGACTGGGAATCCGGGCTGCATTTGAAGTGCTTTCTTCCCTCAGAGAGACTTCTGCTAATGCACAACAGTAAGTGAAGAATATTGAAACAGTAGATTTCCTGGGAGGAAA
Source organism: Forpus xanthops (assembly GCA_032466535.1). Taxonomy (NCBI): domain Eukaryota; kingdom Metazoa; phylum Chordata; class Aves; order Psittaciformes; family Psittacidae; genus Forpus; species Forpus xanthops. The sequence continues at coordinate 52,577 of JASSUY010009875.1, read as the reverse complement.
GAACAGATTTTTTTTTATCATCTTATTTAGCATAATTACTGAAATTCCCTTCATGAAAAACATCATTTTGCTCATCTGTTATTTTTGTCTTTAATTGAATGTTTATAACACACTGTTTGGGACTCCTATGGGGTCTGTTTCCTTTTTATTTCCATGTCAAATTTTATCTGCTTTTCAAAAAAAAAAAATAAAGAGGGGTGGCAGGAATGCATTTGGAACAGCTGTTTTTTGCCATCAAGACAGTTGCCTGTTCCTTGGGCCATTCTATTTTATTTTCAATAGGTTGCACGTAAGCGTTGGGGCCTTACTACAAGTGCTGCAGAAAGTTGAAATGGATTCTCGCTGCAAGCAAGCCATCATGAGAGTAAGAACTGTATTTTCTTAGCCTTTATATTGGTGACTAGCAAAGCCTGTGATGAGACAGCTGTAGAAACTGAAGTTTTCTTAATTACAGCTTTGATGTAGGAGCTTTCAGCTCAGTTTCATTAATGCTACTTTACGTGTGAACAGATGCCCCTCTCAGTGTTTATTCTCAGAACAAAACTAGTGTCCAGGCAGTGATTTCACTTTGTCTGCTGCTACTTTGGTTAGTGTGATGAAGAATGCATTCACTTGTAGAGAGGTTTAGAGTGATGAAAAATCCTTGTTTTGGCAGAGCTAATTTTTCATTTGCTTTACTTTCTAAGTGAGGTGTTTCTCACTGTGCTGTCTATAGCAGCTTCCCTCTGCCATTTGAAAACATCTTTTTTTCATTGGGTTTTAGCTGTGCTGTTCCCTCTAGGTATTAATATTTGTCTGAGGGTACAGAGAGGGTGGGTTTTTGTTAACTGAAAACTTAATTAACATTGCAGTTCATGCCATGATTTGCAGGGACTAGAAAAATTACGTAGCTCTATCAAGAGAAGCTGTGATTATTGGAGTGGTTTCAGAAAAAGGATCTGAAAGTGATGTTGCTTTTTGAGAACAGCATTGTGAGTCCTTTGAAGTCCGTATTGTAAAATCTTCTGCCAAAAGGAAGTGGCAATTCCAAGCTGACAGTTACAGCATGAGCAGTTGTCTGCCTCTAATGTGAAGGTTGGAAGAAGTACACATGTATTGTTTCTGATGGTTTTTGACTGAGATAGGGGTTGTATAAACAGAGTTGCATGAAAATACCCCCCCTGCCCTGTAACTATCCTGAGCTGTCCATGGCATTAGTTACACAAATCCAGGTTTTGGTTTTCTTTCTTGTAGCTTGTGTTTTTTTTCCATTTTTTTTTATTGTTGTGTGTGCTACAGTTGTAGTTAGTGTTTGTCATGCTGTTGAAGTGTTTATCATGCTAATGTGTGTTATAACTCCATTCTTTCAAGTTGTAATTTCTAAAGAACAGTGATAACTGACATAGTATCTTAATTCTTTGGATCATAATATAATGGCAATACTAGATGACACTAAAAGTTCAAGTATGTCTAAAGAGCATGTGGTCCTGGAGAGGGAAAATAGAAAAGGTGAGAAAACTCCCATCTTGTGGCAGTTTTGTGTTAAAGCAAATCAGTATTGACGCTCGCTCTGATACCTGGTGTAGGTTTTATCACATCTCTATTTCTGGACTTTTAAGATAGTCTGAGTGTGTTGGCACTCTTTGAAGACGCATCTATTGCAGTTGTTGATCTGAATGTTTCTCTTTCTCATGAAGTCGCTCAAAACATGCTCCTGTGACCAACTGTCAGCTGCCCAGTTTCAGAAGCTCTTCGAAGAACTAGACAAAGATGCCATTAAGCAAGTATGTGTCTGACAATCATTTGCAAAGTGTCATAAGTTGAGTATGGTCTTGCACAAAAATAAGTGGTGGTATTCTGCTATAGAGCATATAAGCAAACTTCACAATTTTTTGAACTCATTGATTTTTGAAGTTGTTCATGGATTGTTGTTATAGTCACAAGCAGCATTGCTTTAGGGGCTTTTACAGCATTAGTTTGTAGTTGCCAGGTACTGTTAAATGCACAAAACCCATGGTTCTTTATGTTGGAAATATTCATTACAAGGAAATAGGGGATAGAATTTAGACCTTACAGACATTCTGAAAAGCATTGTGGAGAAATGAATACTTCTGTAGTAAATTGTTCTTGGTGAAATGTGAGGAATTTGTATTCTTGTGACACTCCTATATTAAAGCAATGCATCTCTGCTATATATTAGTCTTTGCAGGGTAACACTTAAATATACTCAGGCAAAGTCTTTCCTCTGGTCTCTGAAAAATGAAATGTGGGTTCTTTAAGAGCTCAGATGAAGATGTGCAGAATGCATTCTCTGCTTGGAGAAAGAAAGAAAAATAATCAAACTTCTCAAGTGTTAGGAAGTGTTCTCTGCTTGCATGTAAGTAAGGCTTCTAAGGCTTTTAATGGAGATAAAATGTTGAGAAATAGGGTAAGAATTTTACGATTAGTAGCTTGGTGCTCAGTTTAGCTGCTTGGGGCACTGGAGAGAGGTTGAATTATCTCCCTTCTTTGCTGTTATCTTGTATTGTGCTGTAACAGTCAACCCATTTGCTAATCAGAAATGATCTCTTGCTGCTAATAGCCAGAGCTTGAAAACATCTTCTTACTAAAATTTCAAAATTAGCTTGTGGCTTTTAAATTCTGCTTTGAAAAAGTCTGTTTCTTAAATCTGAGATGAGATGTGTGTTTCCTGCATTATTATTAATATCACTAAAATGCTTACACTTTGTGCCTTAGCAAGTCTTTTGTGTTCTTTTTCAGCATCCTCGCAGTCCAGAGTACCAGTCGCAATTTATGCAGAAAATGCAGTTTGCCTTTGGCCATCCCTACTTTGGCTATCTGGGGAATGTTGTAGCCCTTGCAAACATTGTTTCTATCTGTGTAAGTAAAAGGGTATGTATGTGGGAGAGGGGAGTTGTTTAATTGTTAGTTTTTTTTCCTGCTACAAACTTTAGTTGTTCTTTAGTCTCTAGCCTAATACTACTTTTGTATCAGATGTCCATGTTTGTCATGCTTTAGTCATGTCAGGTCTAAGAAGAGAATGCCTGCAGTTAAAAAATATACGAAATATATATATTGAAAAGATCTCTGCAAAGCATGAAAAACTGTTCTTGTGTTTAAAAATCTGTAACAGTAAAACAGTGGATTCATAAAATATTTCTGTTTCAGGTGGTTTTGGTGATGGATGCAGATAAGCAGCCATCCAAAAGAGACGACTTCTTCCTGGGGGTAAGATGCTACGTATTCATACAGTTAATTCTGTTTCCTGAGGTGTCAATAATTCTAATCTTTTTTTTTTTTTTTTTTGGGGGGGGGGTGAAGGCTATCAACTGCTTCTTTATACTATACTATCTACTGGAAATGTTGCTAAAAATCCTAGCAATGGGCTTAAAAAGATACTTGTCCTACCCAAGCAATAGATTTGATGGACTTCTGACTGTAATTTTGCTGGTAAGTTCTTTTTGACTTCTGTATTCCTGGATTTATTGACTAGGATGATTAGGAACTGCAAGAATTACAGAATTGCTTTTGGTTCAACACTAATATTCTGAGTTAAGCATCATAAGACAGTGTTGTGGTTTGCGATGGCTTGAACATTTGTTTCTCTTAAGGTCTCCTTTCTGGAGGTAGGCTTTTTTTATGTGCATGGAAAAGGTGAGCTTTCTTATAAGCAGCCTTTTAAATGTTATTTAGAAAAATTCAGCTCTTGGAGTAACTACATAAGGAATTCTGTTACATAGATATATATCACTTTACTTTTTGAATTAACCCCCCCAAATTCTTCTTTATCTTGTTGTTTTTATTTTGTAAAAACCTGAAACCCATATGGCAGATGGCCAAAGTCATGGTGAATGTAATGCACTGTATATCCTTTTATGTGTGTCACTGTTGGATGATGTGTGTGTGTGTTGTATTAATTTGGTAAATACCTAGTCAAATATGACAATCTCAGTGCTTCAGAGTGGGTGAACTTAGTTGTTTAAAGCTCTTGAAGGTATTTCTTGTCAAGGAACTTACGCACCTTTTGAAACTCAGAATTACAAATTAAGGCTTTGCCTTTTTTTCTTCCCTAAATAAAGGTTTTGGAGATTGCAACTTTTGCTGAGTATGGGTTTCCTCATCCTGGTTGGTACGTAATTTCTGAGCTGTTGCACTTTGTTCATTGTCTGGGTTGAGCCAGGGGAATATACACACAGGTTCGTACACACTCATGTCGTGATATTACGATTGTCAGTGCAGGCAGTGATTTGCCCAACCTAGGAGAATTTCTCACCATTGTAGTTGCTGGTGGCCATGCAATATGGATGAGTGAAAGAAATTTTTTTTTAAAAGGAAATTTAGAGTTCTCTTTAGCTATTCTGAGAAGGATGTATTTGTATTACTTGCAATCTGATGTACCATAACATGTTAGCGGACGTATGCTTACTGAAGGTGCAGGAATGGGAATTTGGTACAGCATACACAACCTAGTTTGTTTCAGTATCGGATTGTCCATAAGATCAGTTATGACTTCCTGAACTGGTAAAACCCCTTGAAGTCTGAGGTTTGTGCTGTAAAATTTAGAAGAAAAATTCCCATGGACTTAAACCATTTATACTACAATAGCAAGGAGTTATATTTTGATTTTTCTGAAGTTCAGACAGTTCTTGGATACATCTCCTGTATTGATTTTGGTATCACAAGCATAAAAGTCGTTGTTTTGTGTCTTAAAACTTGAAAACTGCCACCACAATGAAAGAGGAAAGCAAAGGTCTTTGGGAAGATTTCCTGAATTTTGGATACTAACTGTTAACAATCAATGGAATTTAATAGTCACCTAACTTTTAGTTGTTTAAATTTGGGTTTGATTTTTGCCCTTTGATTCTGTTGTAGACACTTGTTTGCTCTGCAATAGTATCTTGAAGCACCAGTAGTACTTGTTAGATTTTTGTGTCAGTCACTGCCAACAGATAACAACCCAGATGAGTCATTCCAAGTCCTAGTGCTGCTTACAGTGTGTGCTGGTGGTAATTGCTTGGTCTGTAGATTGACATCTTCAGGACAGGACTAGTACGTGACTGTATTCTAGATTGTGTTGTATGTAGTGTTGTCTGAAGTAATTTCTTCCGTTATTAGAGTTGAATATACTAATGCTGCAAATCATGATTTAGCATCTATGTTATGAAGGACCTTTTCCATTAACATCTTCCATCCCCTCACTTTTCCAGCAAAGAAGCATCCAGCATGCCAATGTCTGTTAAAACTCAGGCTGACATTTGAAGTGTATGCATATCATCTGTGGAATGTGCATATAGGGAAGAAGGCTATCAAGATGTCCTTCTAATTAGTACTTCTAACTTCAGCCAAGCATATCCTGAAGGATTAATGCACATCTTTGTGCAAGCCTCTGAAGTATCTCACCATAGCAGTATATTTGTGTTGCTTTCTTTTCTGAAAGGACCTCCTTTGGTCCTTGCCCACCCCCCCCCGCAAAAGGAAGGCCACTTATGCAAGTGTTTTAGTACAGACATACCCTTTAAAGAGCACTGTATTCATATTTTGGAGCCCAGGTTAAATGGATCTCTTCATCAACTATTAGAGTTTACTGTAGCTGAAATTGCTGCTGAGTAAATTAACCAAAAGTTGTGGGGAGTTTAAAGTTACTTGCATGAGTAGATTTTACTGTGTCTTCCTGTCATGAGCTGTTTCTCTGATTTGTTATTTTCTTCCATCTTTCCTAGGAGACCCGAGTTTATGGGCTTGATGTCCCTGTGGGATATGGTACGATTGGTGAACATGTTAATTGTGTTCCGGTTCCTGCGGATTATTCCTAATATGAAGGTGAGTGTTTATCCCTCCGTGCTTCTCACTTTTTTGTGGGTCAAATTGTAAATTTGTTAAAACCTTTTGAAATAACATAACAATCTCTTGCACCTGAGTGGGTTTATAACTCAGCTCTATCTACTGCTCCAGACTACTGCACAGCGCCTCACAAACTCAGTTTTCCATGTCTTGCATATAAAATTCTGTTTTGTTTTAGTTCATGGCTTTGGTTGTTACTACGTTGCTGGATCTGGTAAAAAACTTGAGAGCCTTTGCAGGAATTCTTGTGGTAAGTCATGGTGCGAGGTTGTAATTTCCTTTTTTATAGTTAGTGTAATAATGGTATGCCGTCAGCAAAGCAAACAAAGTTCTTTGACAATTGACATAGATGGTCATATTGCACCTTAACCAACCAGTTCTTCAGGGCATGTCTTGCAAAGCCCCAGCAAACTACTGTTTTTGTTATGGGCTGCGCACAGTGACAGTACCTCAATTATGCGTTACCTTTAGGAATGCCTTTAAAAGATAGATTGGAACTTCCTCAGAGTGCATGCCTCTGACTGGATACTCTAGTTTCAAATAAAAATTCATCCAGTGCGAAAAGTAGCCTAGTTTTCCTTACTCTGACTTAATTATATTAAGTAGCAAAGCAACTTTAACGTTCCTTTCAGTTGAAAAGGTCCTGAGATGGCATGTTTGGGCACGATTTTTAAAAGCCTCTGCCATCCTATTTTTGGTGTAGCTATGTAGAATATGTGTAAACAAGTGATTAAAGGGTGGATCACAACATGTCCACTATTAAAAATCCTTCATTTCCAAACTCTTGATTTTCTGGCTTCGCAGCTATGTCTTCCTGGTAGAGCAAAGAAGTGCCTGGGTAGTTTTTCTGTTGCTTGTAGGGTTTTTTAAAATATCTTAATTTGAGGTAATGGTTAGAGACCAAGGATTTGCCTTGTGTTAGTGTTGTCTAAAAAGCTGTTCTAGTCTATATACTTATCATGCAATTTACCCAGAGTAGCTGGTTTTGTCACTAGCAATATCAGCTTTTTTTGTAGGGGCAGGTTCTTAAATTGCATTCTAGAAAGCTGGCAGGAACCTGTAGTAATAGGCTTGATTTTATTTTTAGGAAATATGCATGTTTCAGTAAGGTGTCCCTATCCATATATGTAAGACACAATGCTTATGAAGTGGTTTAAATGTCTGCTTCTAATTATCCTTAGTGTTGGGGTTGTGAATTGTAGTTTTGCACCAATCATGAGGCAAATCTGCCACTTCCATTAATTTGAAGTAAAATAGCTTTTACTTGAGGCAACATGGAGGCTTATACTGAAGTCTGAATCCATTACCAGTTGGTTCAAAGCATCTTTCATAAGGTTAGCCTGGAACATATGCTGAGAAATCACTAATTAGCTAGTTTCTCAAGCAGTGAGTGTGTTAAATAATTTTTTTCAAGGAATTAAATTGCCTTTATTATTGCCAAGCCAGATACCCCATCTTCTGGCAGGCTATGGAATGACAGCTTCAACTTTGATACTGTTCAAAGTGCTGTGGTTCATAGGTCAGGAGTGTTCCTCTTCTACTGTGGCCAGACTTCCGCCTTGGGTCTGTTTTGTAAAAAAATACAGAAACGTACTAAAGAAGTTGCTGATGTAAATTTAAATACTTAGTTTTGTCCTTGGTTAAGTTCAGTAGAAGCTTATTTTCACTGAATCTAGCAGGAAGCTCCTCAGATATTTAGATTAGTGTGTAGGAATAAAGGTACAGGTTTTGTTTTTTTAAGTCACTGTTCTGCAGTGTTAAAAGCTAAAATCAGCATTCTGAAACACAGGAAATTATAATTGATGGTAAATTGATCTAATGTGTTTAACAACTGAAAGTTAAATAGGATATTAAAAAGAAGAACAAAGAATTTAGTACAGACACTGAGAAGTATTTTCACTTCAGTAGCTTCAGGCATTGTTCATGAAGTTCCTTGGACTGTGGTGCTCATGTGAATTCTATATTAATCTCATTGTTTCTTAATGACAGAAATACTCAAATCTAATACCTACTTATATTTCTTCCAGGTGGTTTTCTATGCATTTGCTATATCTGGCATAATGCTATTTAAAGGTGCTGTTGTTCCCTTTGGAAATATCAGGTAACGTCACCACTTGAGTCTGTTTTTTCAGCAGTATCTGCAGCTCAGTATCTCTGAGTTGTTGCTTGTGGTTGGTTTTGTTGTTTTTTAGCATGGAGCCACTCTTCTTTTAATGTTAAATTGCATACACTTTTCAGCTGTTATTCTTTCTGTTTCTTGCTGTATTGGAATTAAAGGAATGCTTATCTGTAGCTTGAAATTTCACCCTTCTGTAGCCTAAATACTTGAACTATTTCCCTTGTTTTCCTCCCGTATGAGATACTTAAATTTCTATAAGGCACTCAGAAGAATCTTGCTTTTAAGGTGTAATACATAGAAAACTATGCTCACATCATCCTGTAATTCTCTTATAGTGCTATCAATACAACGTATGATAATGGAACTCTGCAGTGTGGGACCTACGAACAACTGGAATATTGGCCAAACAACTTTGATGACTTTGCTGTGAGTCTGATCACCAATGGAATCTGTCCCTTTTTCCCTCTCTGCTTATTTCTTCCCCCCATGTTTTGAGCCTTAGGTGTGTAATATAGCCACTCAATTCCTGGTTTACTCATGTTATTTAGGCAGCTGTAGTGACCCTCTGGGATGTGATGGTGGTGAACAACTGGCAAGTCTTTCTGGAAGCGTTTTCAAGATACTCAAGTCCGTAAGTAGCAGTAATGATACTGAAGAAGTCCTGTATAAATCTAGCTTATAAAGTAACTGAACAAGTATTACATGCATAGCACAGTTCCTGCAGTCTATGAAGAGGGGTGCTGCTTACCTTTCTTTTGTGTCAATTCAGGTACATAGGAAAAGAAGTTTATACTTCATGGCTGTTCTTTAACTTGAGTAACTTTTCTGGCACTTGTTGGATGCTATGAAATGCTTAGTCACATATGGAAGTGATAGGAAACTTGCTTGAGAAAAATGATGGTGGATAACTTAAGTGGGTTATAAACTTGCAACGTGTTAGATGGGTGGTGCTCTCTGTAGAGTCAATCTCACAGAAGTGAGATATTAGCAAATCACTGTGATTCATTTTGGACTGATACTGTATTTTCCCTGTGGGTGAACAGTCTTTTGTAGAGTTAAAACCTTGGACATGTCTTTTATTTGCATTTATTTTATGGGAATGTTTGAATGGACTGGCTATTGTCTGCGTTGAGCTGTTCCAGTGATCCTTGCCTGATTAACCCAGCTTATAGTGAAGCTGTGGAGTGCTCATTTACAGGCCCTTGTATGTGATAAGTGGTTAAACATGGTCTGGTGAAGGCTGCGCAGGTTGTGAAAGAGAAGTCCATTGGGATCTGCAATGAGTGGAAGCTATCTCTAGGTCAAGAAATCTCTGAACTGCAAATGGCTGGAGACTGGGAAAGTACTTAGGGGGTATTATCTTGGGTATTTGGCCATGATTTTGCACTCTTTCCTGCACTTCTGCTTTGACCACTCTCAGAGGATACTAGCCTAGATAGATCTTTTGCTGTGATCTGGTACAGTTTCTATTAGAGCTGCTTTTCTGTCCCTTCAGACTTCCATGTTGAAGGGCGGGGAGGAAGTCTCTTTGGCTAACTTAATGAAAAACTAAGACTTTTTTCTATCTCAGATTTTTTGCTATCCCTTTTTTCTATCCCAGAGCTCCTTATACATTAAGATTCGTTATACATTATGTTTCAAGGAAAAACGTGTTTTTGTGGCTCTATTTGGTTGCTTTCAGGCTGAGGTTGTTTACTGCCTACTTTACTTTTTTTCAGGTGGGCAAAAATCTATTTTGTAGCCTGGTGGTTGATCTCTTCTGTCATCTGGGTTAATCTCTTTGTAGCTTTACTTCTAGAGGTAAGGAAATGTATTTATTTGGTATCAGATACTAAAGACAGGTTCCGATTTGTGTGGGAATGAAAGAACCCACACAACTTTATGGGAAATTACCTGTAGAGGGCACTTCACCCCACCTTGAAACCTATGCACATTTCTTTTGGAAATGCTCTTGTCTTCATTGAGAACTAAAATTTACTACTCTAGGCAGAGTGGCAAACGTTTAGACAGAAACTTACCTGAGTCTCATATGGAACCTTAGTCTTGCCTATGAGTGTTTCAGAAAAGACTTTCAGTTCTAGCTGGAGGCTAACCTCATTAAGTCTTCTACATGCTTGTTTCTGCAGGTCTGTGGCCTAAGTTTGCTGTAATAGCCAAGATGCAGCATTCTGTAGCAGGAGAGTAGGATGTCACTGGTTTTCTCCCTTTTTTTGCCTCAGCTGTCTGTCTGCTCCCTGGGTGTTGATTTGTTAGAATAGTTCAAAGGGGATAAGCAAACATGACGAAACCAGAAGCTGAGTTTAAGTTGTGATGTCTGGACTTAGGAGTACGTTTATATATGGTCAGGTTTTTGTAAGAGAAAAAAATTCCAAGCAGGTGAACTCATGTGGGTAGTTCACAGTTATCCTGGGGAGGCAGTGCCTGCTAGAAGGCAGCAGGGCTGGTTGTGCTCTGCTGTTCTTCTAATGTGCGTGAAGAGGAAGTGATCTCATTCTTGAACAACAGGCTTTACTAAAGCAGCCAAAAAATATGCCTGAATAAATCACTGCTCTGACACTCTGCATGTAAAGTCAAACTTTACCCCATCCCAAGCCTTACCCACAAACATACTGACCTGATAGAACCTCTGTTCTGATGTTACCAGAAGTAGCCTTTATTTTTTTTTTCTCCTATCCCTTTTATACTTCAGAACTTTATTCACAAGTGGGACCGTCGCTGTCATCGAGAGCCTCTTTCAGACATTGAATACCAGAGGACAGTTGATCTCATGTTCAGGTGAGTTGGAGTGGGCTTGATAATCAATCTAATGTTTGACTTTCGTCTGTTTTAAAGAGAGTGGGCTGGCTGCAAGTGGGTAAAAGGCTTATCTTCTATTTCATCCCTCTGAAGCAAACTGTGTTATCTGTTTGTTTCAAAAAGTACTGTAAGTACTTAAGTTAGGCCTGGTTGCAGCTGATTTGGTCACATAACCTTCATATTTTTTTTGTCCATAGCATGTTAGGAGAAGAGGTATTAGTGGGGGAGAAACTGTGCTGGGAAAGAAAGGAAAAAAGGAAAGGAAAGATGAGCAAAATGATGCACATTGTTAGCTTATTAGGAAATTGTGGGTGGTGAGTTGATACTTGATGATCATGGATAAATGGAACTTCTGGTGCACATTGGATATTCAATAGTAGCATTGGGAACATGTTCTCATTTGGGAGTTTCTTCAGGAAAACGCATCTCCTGACCTTCAGTTGTATTGTACTGTGTGCAGGAAATTGCTTCCCTGCTTCTTATGGGAAAACAGCTGCTGGTTTTCATGACGCATCTGTGAAGGATGGATCACAAAGGAAAGATGCAAGAAGATGCATCTTTAGGGAGCATCAACTTATTGTAACTTTAATTCCTTGTTTAATTCTTGAAACAAGCCCATGTTACATCTCAGTATGTGCATTGCAAAAACAAATGCTGAGAAGTTTGCTTTGCTGCCCCTAACAACTCATGCTTTTTCTTGTAGAGATGTTTTGGAAGAACCTACAGAGGAAGAGTTGATGGAAAAACTGCACCAGCATCCACACCTGCAGTTGTGTAGGTGACTGCTGGGAAGGACTTACTTATTTAGACCTCTGTTTTCTTGAGGTTGTCAGCTGGAAGAAACTGAATGGGTTTTCTGGGAGGTGCTGTTAAGAGAGAAGCTTGTAGGACAGCATGTGAGGTTTTGCTTGGCAATTCACTGCAGAAAGAGGGTTTTATTTCTGGTTCTTCTCTTTTTTTTTTTTAATATAAAAGATTTGAATCTTGCTGATTGGACTTGATTTTAAGTTGTGATTTTAACTGAGTTTTGCAGCTGTTATTTTTTATAAACTTGATATCTGAACATTTTATTTTTTATTTAAGAAAGAAGGGAAAGTGTGTTTAAAATTACTAAGCACTTTAAAACATGAACTTCATAACCACTGAGCCTGCTACTTCTTTCATCACAAGAAAATGGAACTGCCTTTCTGGTAGGCCAGTGTGGCAAGGGCTGTTCTCTGCAGTTCAGGAATGGATTAGGCAGGACCAGAACAAAATCCGTAAGCTTTTTGCAGTGAGAGTTGAAACACTATTTTTATTGAAATGAGACACCAGCATATCTTACAGCCTCCTGAAAATCTGTTCACTGTGTCAGAACACAATCTCTTTGTTTTTGATCGAGGGTTGCATCATGCTGGTAACTTCGTGAGCAGTTATAACTTCAAACAGAGCAATTGCACTTGTGGTTTTCAATGAGGTAAAATAGAGCTCTCCTTTAGAGTAAGTATTCTCATGTTACTTTTTAGCGAACCTTTTCCTTCTAGTTTCTCCCAAGTCCTGTTCTACCCTGTATCATATTCTGTGAAAAAGCTGAGGGGAATGAACTTTGGCTGGAATGTAGCACTGTGAGTCTCTTGCTTCAGGGTTGGGGGGGAGAAGAAGAAGGGGAGAAAAAAAGGTTGAATGGGATAATCAGAGTGCTTAGCAGTTCAAATTTTCATATGTGTCTGTGGGAATTGAAGGGGCTCGACCACTCTTGCAAGATCATATTCTTTTCTGTCTTAATGAACCACATGCTGTATTCCACACACTTTCACCTGGGTAATGCTTTTTCAGTAAATAACTTTGTCAACAAATCTAAAGTGGCGAATGAACAGTAAGTCATGGCCATGTGCTTATCATTATCCCTTAGTGTTCCTCTAAAAAAGGTGTGCCTGAATCTTTGTCACATAAATAGTAAGTCACTATGAAGAATAGAATCAATCCCAACTACTATTTCTGTGTGTAAAAATAAAACTACCCTTTGGGGTGCTGCCTTCTCGTTGAGATGCTGGTCACCAAAATAGACTTTGTTGTGATAATCTCTGCATTGATAAAAGCACAGACACTTTTCCTCCTCTTCCTCCTTCCATCTTTTCCTTCTTTCCTGCATAAGGGAGAGAAAAATGCCTGGGATGATGGTGCATTTGATCTCAAAAAACATTCAGAAGTTGCACAGCGAGTCTTATCTCCTTTATCTTCAGCTTCTGTTTGCCTTGTGCTGCGGAGCAAAATGTATTGCAACTTGCATATATGTAGCACAAATCTGAATGGAGCTGTGTGTTACTCCTGCAATCTTTCCTTACTCTTGTGATGTTGCCCTTAAACCATCCTCTTGTCTGTGTTTGGTCTGTTGTCTCTGTTCCAGAATAATCCACCCAGTAACTCACTTGCACTGTTTTCTGAGGTGTTACCATGCTTATTTTCGGCCATGCACTTACAACACACCTTGTTACAAGTAGATAGAAGCATTGACCCACATTTTTGCTTTTTTTTTTTTGCTAGATTTGAGTTTTTGTCCAATATGGCTTTATATCAAGATGGTTTGCTCCTAGCATGATGTCGTCACTGCCAGTAATTCCTTGGCACTTATTAACAGAGGTTAAATAGTCTATTTTACCATTCTACTAAGAAATACTATTTTTATTGTCCATTTTTCTAAATACTTGAAGAAGTACTTGTGCCTTCCCAAAAAGGAAGTGGCCAGTTCTTATCAGCCTGCAAGCTTAATTGTTTTTGTTTATGAAGGTTGTTTGGGATTTTTTTTTTCTGGTGTGTTTTGTTGTTTTTTTTTTGTTTTTATCATTATATTCCACTGCAGTCTACCAAAGCAGTGCAAATTGGTGTGGGATTATCTTAAACGTCACAAATGTCTCCATTATGCAGCCTTTCTATCTGGACAAATGCGAAGAAGGCTTTCTGAGTGGAATTGTCTTAGTCTTGTACTTGTTTCACATTCAATTGCCTGAAAGTATAACTAAAATTTAACACAGAATTGTGGTACCTGATGTCACTTGAACTGGAAGATATAAATGACCACAAGTCTTATGCAATAATTGTATAAATCATGAAAATGAATGTATGTAACTGGGTGAACGTTGAGGTTTGCATTATTATTAAAAAAAAGTTCCTTCATAAAATATGAAAATAACTGGTCTGTTGAAATGATTCTTGTGGTTTGGTTTTGCTTTCTCCCTGTGACTGATTTCTGCTGTGCTCAGCATCTGTGCTCCCATTATGTTTACTAGTTGAAAGGCTGGGACCATGAAAGGAGTTAAATACAAGTGGGATGCAACTCCCTGGTTTCAAAATGCAGGACCTCAAGTATGCTGCTGTTAGTCTCCAGTTTTAGAAACGCATTGCAGCATCTGTAGGTACTTGATACGCTTAATTATTAAGGTGAAACATCGCTAGAACTGAGCATTCAGGGTGTTGAACAGCTTGATTTCCGTTTGTGTTTCAGTCTTTGAATCTGCAAACTAGGTATTCCTTCATCAGTTTTTGCTCCTGAAAAGATGAGTGCAGTAAGCATTCTCATAGCATTTCAAATGGGAGAGATTTTGCACAGAATTCAGCTGGGTCCTTGGCATTCTTTTGAAACAGGTTCTGGTTTAGAAGTTTTTATTTTATTTACTTATTTAAGAACAGAACAAAACCAATTCTAGATCAAGCTAAAGGCTTAAAACTTGCTATTGTTTCTGACAATGGCTGTTGCAGATGCTTAGGTGAAGCATGTGAAAGCAAAAGCAACTAGAAGATCATCTTGCATTATGAAATGAGGCTCAGATTTTTCTAGCTTCTGAAGGGGGGCCTTGATCACCAGACTGTTGGCTAACTTGAGTCCTCAGGTATTACATTTTTCCTTCCTGATTTGCTATGGATATATATTACTTCAAGATTTAGGAGTGGAAGGAGAGGATGAACACGATTTGTGTTCTTGATTCTTTCAGTAGAAATCCAGAAAACCAGTGTTGGGCCTCCCAAGCACACTTAAATATGAAGAAACTTAAAGAGCTCATATTGGTCAAAGCTGCAAATAGGGCAGCTAGAATAACTTAGTAACTATGTAGAAATGACAGGCAAAGAAAGAAATAACTGCCTTGGGTGTCAAGGCTTCATGTAATAAAGTGCATGAGGCAAGCCTTCTTTGGCTTCTCTTTATTGGTGAGACTATGTCTCTTGACACATGTTTAGGGAACATTGCTTCTTCATCCCAACGCTTCAGTAGGCACAAAAACACAGGGACATGCAAAGCTTTCAGAAGAAATGGGGCCTATAGGAAACTAATGCTGATTATAGATTACTTATTTCTAAAATATCAGGTTAAGGTGTCTCTTTTCTTGTTAGATAGTTTCTCTTTTTACCTGATAGTGTATTATGAGCAGTATATAGTGTTACCATGACTTCTGCAATTTTTTTAAGGTTGCCTTAGTCAGGTGAAGTCACTTTAGTACAATAGATGCCTTGTTTTTTTATTGAAAACAAAACAGGAATAGGTATCTGTCTGCTTTTTCATGTAGGATTTTATGATTTTGTTTTTCTTTACAAGATTTTAGTCTATTTTAAAGCCCCATTCAGCCAATAGGAGTTTACCACAAATCAAGTGGCTTTAACTTAATCTGCAATCTTTATAACAAAAGGCTCTCAATGTTGATTGAACTTTGGGTAGAAATAATTCGGAGGAGGGGAGGTGAAGGGGTAAGATTTGGTTTCTGTTCCAACTGTAAGCACTTCATTATATGTAGGACACTTTAAAAATGATCTTAGTAAACTAGAGGAAATGGGCAAAATAAGCAAGATAAAATTTGTGAAACAAGGTCTGTTACAGTTTAGAATCACAAAATGTAAAACTACATAGCAGAGAGTAAGTGGTATTAGAAGATGAACATTATAGGGCTTACTAAGTGTACTACGATTAAATGAGTTATCACCATCTGAAAGAAATCAAAATTGCTTTTATGTAATTAGTAACAATACTTCCCTTTAGGCTCCACTGTTCCTGTTTTGGACCCTGCATTTTCAAATAGATAGGGGAAGGCATTTGTTACAGGACAGTAACAGAAGTCTTAATTTGGAAGGTTTGAGTTGGGAAGAACTCTGAAGGAAATAATTTCAGGAAAAGAAAAAATAGGTGAAGAGTTTTTTTTTTTTTTTTAAATACTATTTAAGTATGTAAATGGTTGAGAGGAACAAACTGTTGGTGTTAAGTAATCTCTGTGTGCCACTTTTAGAGCAAGTTGTGCTTTGGATTTCAGCAAAAAGAGTGGTTAGGTGTGAAGGGTGCTTCCCAACCCAGCACTGCACTGTAGGAGGTCGCAGACTCCCTTTCACTGGAGTGGCCTTTTAGGAAGGGATACACAGTCACCTACTGCAGCTTGATCTGGATGTTTGTGGACCTGCCCCTGCTTGGTGGTGCCTCAGCTGGTCCCCGAGATCCTGTTCTGCCTCCCTTTCTGTGGTTACACTGAGAATAATTCCCATGGTTACAACAGACCTAGCTTTTGTTGTTACAGCATGTGCTTTTGGTTCTGGCTAATGGCTTACAAATGTTTACAGCATGCATGTGCTTTACAGGGATAGACAGAAAAAAATCAAAACTCCTTCAGCTTCCCATTATAAACAGGAAGATGAGATTTAGTTCCATGTGCTCTGTGGCTGATATTTAACCAGCATCCCCGTGGCTGATACTTGACCAACATCCCCTGGTCCCTGCATAGTTGTCTATACAGTCCTTTGCTGAGTTCACTTTAATCTCATTTCTACACCCCTTACCTATTTAGGCAAGAGGAGGAACACGCTCTTTTCCCAGTTTGTCTTTGCTCACTGACAAGCTGAGCACATCAGATAAGTGTTCTCACCAAGAGAAAGATGAATTTATGCACTCTGCTCTACTTGCTACCAGTTGTCACAAAATATGTGACACTTCTGTCTGTCACTTCAGCTTGTGTATCAAACTTGGTTTGGTGAATGAAATTAAAAGTTATTACTGGGGAAGTGATGCTGTGTAATGCCTAGAAGCAGCTAGAAAATCTTACAAAAGTAACACTTGTTGTTGGGAATGATGTTAATTGTAGTTGGTCTGGTATTTCACTGCATCAGAAGCCTTCCAATGAGAACTGAGCATTTAGATACTGATGGTCCAGAGTTTTAAGCATGCTCAGTATCATTAGTCAGTTTGTAGAAGTGTGGACTAATGTGTTTCATAACTGTGCACTCTCCTTTCCTGCATTCTCCATAGATACTCCATTATGTATTTTATCTTTCAAAGAGAGAGATTGTATCTATGTAAAAATGTAGAAGTTGAAGTCATGGGAAATCTGTTGCTAATTTGGGAATAAGCACTAGATTCTCAAACTTGCTTACTGATGAAGTTCATATTTCACTCTGTACTTAAATCTCTTTCTGTATTTGTAGAGGTACTATTTTCCCAGCATAAAGAGAGAAAATGTTCAGGAAATGCTTGAGGCTGAGAAGTCACTCTTCAAATGCTAAGTACTTCGTGAAATGTGCAGCAAACTACTGGAGGAACTACCGATCATTTCCTCTTGAACATGAAAGCAACTTTGAGACTGTGTATAAAATGGAGTCACAAAGCAGAATAAGTATACATGTTTTTTAAAAGTGCTTTACTTAACTAAAATTGTTGCAATACTGAAGGAAAAACTGGTATACAGTTACCTCCATCATATATGCACTTGTTTGCCAAAGTGATGTTTTGTCATAAATTACCCACATTGCCTACTGTAAGAGAAAACCTAAATGTCTTCTCTGACTAACAATCCCAACCCAGTTATGTAGGTTTGGTTTGTTTTGTTTCATTGAGTTTCACATCTAGTCCTATACATAGAATTTTTCCACAGTGATTGTATAAAAAAATAATTTACTGATGCTGATTTCTTTTCATAACTCTGGACTGTCAGCTGAAGACTTAAAGCTGTCCTTTAATGCTAGAAATTGCTTGTAACAGTCCCAGTCATCTTTTTTCCATTAAGCTAGTTGAGCAGGTGTTGTCTTTGTTCTGCACAGATACTTTCATGGTCCCCATCATTACATTATTCAAGTGCCTCCCAAGTATTTTTCTGAAAACATCTTGCTGGGATAGGAAAATATTACTATCCTTAGTTTGTAGATGATCAGCTGAGATATTTGGTGATCTGCCCACAGCCGAGCTTGAAATCCGTGGGAGAGTTAAGGAGAAAACCTGCAGTCCCTGCTCACTGCCTTTACTAACAGACAATGCTGCCTTCTTTTTTTGCAGCAGCTGTGAACTTCAATTGTGTGTTTATTAGATGTTGTTAACATTTCCATACCAGTTGGTTTTCGAGTCTTGCTACTGCTTATTCTTGTATGTAGCTTTTTTGTTTTAAAATAGCAGAAGAAGTGAAGGAAGCTCTAAACTTCTCGTTATTTATTTCCCACTGTGTCAAAAGAGGACAGGTTTGCCATGTGATTGATAAGTATTTAGGAGGGATGATCTGCAGCTGGCACACGTGCTGGAAGTTGAGTAAATATGAGTAGCTGTACAAAAATACAGGATGCCCATCCTAAACAGCAGTTATTTGACAGCTCCAACTTTGTTTTCTGTCAGTTCTGAAACTCACTTCAAGAATGCTTCCCTTTAACCTCATCTACCTTTCTACTGCATGTTTAGTTCTTTGAGATGAGTAAACGATCTGACTTTTCAGAGCTGGTGAGTTCTTGCCAGCTCATACTGAATTTGGAAGACTCTCCAAGAGGCCAGTTGCCCTCCACGATCTCCCTGACAAAGGGTCATCAGCATCTGAGAGAATGGAAATTCATGTCAAAATAGGAACTGGAATGTGTTTTTATGACCTATTGTGTAGCAGGTGTGTGCTGCTGTAATGTGAAATACAGTCTCTAACGCTACTACAGGTTGGTGGGCTGTATGCATTATTAGAGTCAAATTGTAGGGATTCTGTTGTGCAGCTTGTCATGTCAGGTAAGACCAGAAAGGATTTTGATTTTTATGCTTCAAATATTGTAGAATTCTAACTGGGCTCAGGCTGGTGTCTGTTAGCTTCCGGAAAAGAGTGTCTGTTTAGTGTGTGATACAGAACACTAACTCTGTAGCATTGAACTGCCGCGGTGTAGCTATGACCTTATACAAGGAGCATCCTACTGAGGGGAGTTGGAAAGCCAGTGTAGTTTGACTTACTTTATCATACTAGGTCTCCTTCTTGCATTTAGGAATGAATAGGTTCCAGACACAATGTCCTGATGCTTTTATTAAGTAGCGATCTTAGAAAGTAGAACTTAAGTCTTTTAATGTGTTTTCCCTTACCTGCTCAATACCACTGAGAATAATCTTGTGTTTCACCAAAACTACAAGTTTTTAGTTTTCACATCCTGAATAACTGATGGTTTCTCTGAAAAGAGTTGAACAATTACTTGGTATAGAAAAATGGCTCTAAAGTAGTTCTCTGCAAAAATCAAAGGTGAAGGTGTTAAAGCCAGACGATACTTAGACCAAAGTAACCAGCAGCAGAGGCCAGGAAGGGAGCAGGTTGTCTTTTAAGCTTCGCTGTGTTGTGTAAGGTATTACCTCTCTCTTTCTCTAATCAGATTTCATGAGGAAAGCAAAGCTATTCTTTCCTGATGTAATTCAATCAGGGCCCTCAGCTAGATCAGCAGGAAAGGCACCTGCTTTTCTTGCTTTAGATGTGGTTGATATACCCCAGTTTTTGATGGGAGTTGGTTAATCCATAACCCAAGCATGTGGCTTGGTAACACCTGCCATGCAGTTGAGCTTTTAGTCTTGTTAATATACAAATATAGTATAGATTTTTGTGTTAACCTTGCACACATACACACCCAATGGTGATTGTCATAAGTAGGAGAATTTAATAAAACGAGATTATAAATGTCTAATGTATTTTTTGTTGGGCAGTAAAGTTGCCCACGTTGTAATTGAGGTCTGAAGTTGACTTGCTTGCTGGGGCCTCTCTAGGGTAGATTACTTAGGTTAATTGAGCACATGAAAAAAAATTCTATTCTTGCTCTGCTTTTCTGCCTGTTTTGTCCACTAGTCTGAACTCTGCCTTGGGTTGGTGCCCACTGTAATATTTACTGCTATCAAACTCAGTACTTAAAAATTAGGCACACGTTGGAAACATCTGCTTTGATTGAGACCCTCCATAGTGTCTTAAGATTTGCCTCTGACATTCTGCAAAGTCCTTGGTTCTTTTCTTGTCTGCTGAGTGATCCTGATACAGTCCTTTGGAGATCTGCACAGCAGGTTTCTGTACTTCCTCGTTGTGCAGATATTAAATAGTCAAGCGTGGAATGAAGGTTTGGTTTCAGGCTTAAATTTTGTGAAACTCACCAACGTTGTATAAGTGGACACTGTGAAATTTAGATCTGGAGCACCATATGTTCAGTTCTGCCCTGAAGTTTTATGTGTGCGGTTTCTGATGTGCACTGAGAGGTACTATCTGGCTTTTCACCAGAACCTCATGAGCAGGTGTTTGGGGAGGACCATATCCAATTTACTAAGTGAGGAAGGGTTGAATTAAATCCCATATAGATAAGATGGTGGTATAGATAAAAACGGGTTGTGACTCATCAGTGTATGTAAGAGTCTCACTGAGAGGAAGGGAGTTTCACTGTGTAAGAAGGAATTTGATGAGATTTGTGACAACTATGTTATGTTACAGCTATGTTTTCTGTGTCCAGGAGCATGTTGGTGAGTTAACAGCCTTAGCATGCAGGAGCACAGGACATGTAGAGGACCTAAGGCTTACCTTTGTAAATTTGTGCTTGGTGTGTATTTGTAAGCTGAACTGCAACTCTTAACTATTCCAGAAAATCATAGAATCCCAGACTGGTTTGAATTGGAAGGGATCCTAAAGCACATCCAATTCCAACCCCCTGCCATGGGCAGCGACATCTTTTACTAGACCACATTGCTTCAAGCCCTGTCCAACCTGGCCTTGAACACTGGCAGGGATGGGGTAAGTAAAAAGAAAATGGGGAAGCAGGGAAACTAAAGATGCTAAAGACCAGGACGATAAAAAAAAAATCCCATGAAGATTGGTTTTATTTTATTTTTAAAGGTGTTTTGCATATTTTTTTATTTTATTTTATTTTATTTTTTTTTGTCGTGTCAGGGTACTTTTAATTCTCTAGTTTGTTCCTAGCCAGCAGAGGGAGTTCAAGACCCCACTTTAGGCTGACCAGGTTGGACTGGCTGATCAACACTCCTGGATGCACTTAATGGAACATTCTCAGCATAGTGAAGTGCTGGGGCCTCAGTCAAGGGATGGGAGTACAATCGGGATTTGTTTTTTATGGCGAAATATAAGAAGGTATGTTTTGAGGCACCGAATATTCAGTAATACACATCTGTTTGTATCAGAATGCTAGTATTTGGAACAGTTCTGGGTTGTGCTTGGAGTGTGAAAATGTAAGAGTAAGAAGGTGAAACCTCTTGCAAAGTACCCAGTGCAGTTTCATTGTCCTAACTGAATGAAATAAATGCCACTAACTGCTAATGAATCTCAAAACAATCACTGATCTTTGAGAACCCCAGGGAACAGTAGTGGACAAAACATTCAGGAAATAACCTCAGATTTTTAACATAGTGATCAGATTTTCTCGTAGACAGGTTTTCTGTAGACAGAATTTTTCCTTTCTTTATTGGTTTTTAGTGTGTATGCCAGGACCTGCATGTTCTGGTGGCTACATCTGGTGTGTCAAAGCAAGAATAATAATGAAATATGTGAAAATAAATCAAGCACTGCTGGGCTTCCCTTCAACCTGTAATTGTGGTTCTTCTCTAACAATAAACTCTCAACTGAGCGTTCATGCATTGAGCAGTCAGGGTCTTTTATACCATCTCAAGCTGATAACTGAAAACGTAAACCACACTTTAAAGTAATTCATTGTACAAACCGGTCTTGTAAATGTTAAATTATACTAATTTGGGCAGATGTTCATGTTGCTGCCCTTGCAATCTGGGCAAATTGTTCAGAACTGAGCAGCTTGTTCTTGTGTGCAAGTACCTAGTGACAAAAACTTCTTTGCTAGTTTCTTGAATTTCTTTAAATTGGCTTTTTACAAATGTTTATTTATACTGCAATGAAAGCTGAAGCATTTAAACGTTTGAAGATTTATAAGTGGGGTGAATAAGATATAAGTAATAGCATTTTGCCTTTTCACTTAAACCTGATAGGCTAGCACTTGGGTTTATATACCACTGCAAAATTAATTTAGATGTAGTAGTAAGGAATAAAACAAGTTGTGCTTTGTAGAGACCAAAGAAAGGAACTGAACAGTCCCAGAGTGAAAACAGTGAAGGGAATCAGCGTGTCTGGCATTGACATAATTCAGTGAAATCAATGCTTTGATCAACTATAAAGCATAACAGCTGTGTGAAAGGTTTGCTGTGCTTAGCTGGCATTATCTCTTGTGTAAAGGAAACTACATTGTAAACCAGTAAAAATTAACTGCCAGAGCACAATGATGTGTTTGTGACTTGGAATTCAGATAAAGTTTTGTTTCTGTTGGCACAGTGATAAAAAGAACTGGGGCCATTTGCATACAGGTGAAGAGAGGAAGCGATGTGCCGTGTTCCACAGAGGCCAAGGCACCACAGGTATGTAAGTGCTTCAACTCTAGGTGCTGCCTTTAATTTAACTTGATTTTTTTTTTTTAACCTGGTTACGAGTAGGATGACGTCTTCAGAAATGGGCAATACCAGGAAAAATCATTGGGTGGCAGCAGAGCATTTACCTCTTCCCATGGCATCCCAGCAAAATAAAGGCAGCCGGAACTGCAGTTCTGCCTAATTCTGATACTTGTAGGTGAAAATGAGATCTTGGAATGGTATCTGTGGTGAGAGAGGACTATGTGTGTGAGAGACAAGATTTCTCCCCAGAAGTGTGTCTGCATGTCTGTCTGTATCTGTGTCCCTCTCTAAAAATATATATTTGTGTATAAACGCATTTGTACGTGTATATATTAGAACTGTGTCTCTGTGGCATCTTCTGTTTTTAGCTCTGTGGTAGAGTAGTGAGGGGCTTTTCTGTCAGAGTAACACAAAGAGGGGTGGCAGCCTTAGAGGCATCAGCACTGCTTTGGTAGGTTCAAAATGGGCACATCTCTCAGTAATGATGTAGTGTGCTTCCTGTAGGAAACGTAAGCCACCACTTTGGAGCAATTAGGAGGTAGATACCAGCCAAGGGAGCTGCCTAGTGGAAGGCACAAAACAGAGCTTGAGGAAAGATGGCAATGGTGGTATAATGGCAATAAAACTTTGTTCCTTATGTTTGGACCAGGTGTTATGAGGCAATTACAACAGACAAGATCGTATAATGTATCTGTAGTGATTTAACTACAGTAAATTCAGTTAATCCCTGCCATTTTCTCTTATTAGCTTAAGTAATTCCCCTGTTAATTGTTGCATCCACACAGATCGTTGCTTATTTGTGTTTGCCCATAGAAGGGGGAAATGTCTTCACATCAAATTTTCATTATTTGCTTCTATGCTTGAACTTTTGCGGAAGGCTAAGGCGTAGACTGGGAATTATGGTACTGAAAGTCAAGTGTACAGACTCTTACTATGATACCTGTGTTTGGCACTAATGTGCATACTAGGAATGCAGCCGTCAGTGAGAACACGCTGGAAGGAACTACACTGAGCTTTCCCCAGAGAAGCTGTGGCTGCCCCATCCCTGGCAGTGTTCAAGGCCAGGTTGAATGGGGCTTGGAGCAACCTGTGGAAGGCATCCCAGCCCATGGCAGGGGATTGGAACTGGGTGAGCTTTAGGGTTCCCTCCAACCCAAGCCATTCTATCAGTCCTAGATCTGTAGAAAATTTATTTGAAGCCACTTTGGAAGTAGGTCAACCTATGGAGATTAAGTGAACTGGCGATAGAACGTGAAGGTAACTGGGAATGCTGCAAATTATTTGGAGCACATGTAGCAGAATTTTCTTTGTTTTGGATGAAAACACTGGTTTAAGAAAGGTCGATAGCAGAAAAACTTATAAAGCTATTTATTAGAAAATCATAACTGTTCTAGTACTGATGTTTCATGTCCTTTTCGAGACTGAGTGCAGTTTCTGACTCTTGAATCAGCTCTCTAAATCTCAACTTTGTTAGTAGGCTTTTTAATGAAGTCTCAGTTAATAGGCTTTTGGAACAAATCGCCTCTGGCTTTCGTTTTCTTCACATTCAGGGGTTTGTCAACCTGATTGCAGAAAAAAAACAGTGTCTATTGTCCTTTTCCGGTTTTATATGCTGACAATGTAAAACCTTTCTTTTTCCCACAAGTTTGCAATGACATTCTCATCTTCTCTAGGGGTTACTTCAAGAGGATAACCACTGTTTCCTCCCAGTTCAGCTTCTCTGTGTCAAAGATATTTGATGGTTTCCAGTGGGTGGAAAAGAACAGTTTGCAGGCTAATAATTGCACGTGTACCTCTGTTGTGAAGGATGCTATCTTAGGGCAAATCTCTAGGAGACATAAAAACATCATGTCAACAAACTGACATGAGGATTTAGAAGATAAGCACTGACTGCTGTGTACAGTCCCTCCAGCCTCAGTGACTGCAACCAAAGGTCAGATCTGCTAGCAACACTAGCAGGAATTCCTGAAGGTTCCCTTGGATCTTTCTGGGATTCAGCAAAAGTGTGTCCAAACCCTCACATGTTTAAAAGGGTGATTTTTAGGCTCAGTTACTTGCCTATTTTAATGGAAGTTTATTTAAGCTAAGAAGCCTGTGTAGTTAGGAAATGCCCTACACAAATTTTGGGGCAAAGGAAGGGGAATGAAGGTACTGTCATTTGAAGAAGGGCAACCTAAGTCATCAAAGCATTCATGTAGTTTTTGAGGTGAAATGCAGTTACTCTGAAGTGACAACTCAAAGTATGTGTAACAGTATGAGCATTGGTGACACTTGGCAGTTTGAGGTGCCTTGGTGTCCTGGTATGTGTACTGTCCTCATGGTGGAAGTGATTTCCCAGGGAAAGTTGAACCAACACTGAATAGGAGCTGTGATATTGACAGGTAGTGATACAGCTATCTCTTCATGTGGTAAATAATCTATGTTCTTCTGTAACACAGTCTAGAACATTTCAGGTAAATTCTGTCATAGGTGCCCCAAGAAGCATCTGTGCTTCTTTCTCTTGAGCATTTCACATGTTCTTGGTTAAGTCCTCACACATTACCCTTGCTCACTGTTAAACTGAACAATTAGCTGTCAGGTCTTTATACCTGTTTTCTAGTGTACCACAGACTGTTGGAATTTCATGTGGCCTTATATAAAAGGAAGTGAATGATTATGTATTATTCATTAAATATTGTTTCCATCGTCTTGCCTGCTTCCTTTCCCTCAGTTCACTAGCAAAGGATTTATCACCAACTTAATTTAGGTTAAATTCAGGGATAAACTACTTGAACTACTCCTCTTAAAGAGTGGTTCTTGCCAGATTTTGACCATGACTCTGAATCACTCGGCTTTCAGATGTATGCTCTGTACTATGCTAAGCTAGGATGTATTTTCTCTCTTTATCTGAATAACTTTCACAGCAGCAATGTCAGATGTCCCTTTTCAAGCAGGATGGCATTCTGAAGCTTTATTGTTCTACTTCAGAGCTGCCAACTGGATGCCTTTCTGCAATGTGTATTTAACCTTTTTAGATCTGTTTGACAGTTCCTGATCTGTGTGAGGGAGATGATGAGATAAGGTGACTGTAATGCTCCATCTTGATCTGATGGAGCATTAGATGACATCTGGAACTCATGTCTTCTTCTGTAGCACTCTTGGCTAACAGCTCAGTGTATGTTCAGGGAAGTTCTTCCACTCTCCTTGCTGCATGCTCTATGAAATTGGGTTAAAACTAAGACTTCATAGTCTGAGAATGTCGCCAAAGCTCCATGGGAAAGAAAACAGATCCTATTGGCATCTTAGAATGCGTTAGTCCTTTCAATAGCCCTATAAGTTTTCTGTTACTAGAAGGCTGGGATTCTGAGTTCCTGCTTTCTTAAGAGTGGTAGAAATTCATCTACTACTCAGCAGAATTTGTCGTTAAGTTGCTTTTGAGCTGTCCTGCAGAAGAGGGAATAATTTCTTTATTGCACTGAAGAGTCTGAAATATTTTCCCTGATTTCAGGGGCCTTTGGTCAGATGTGATGTGCTATGAAAATAGCAGGGAGGGTCTGGTTTTGACCCTCAAAGCAGATAGGCAGCCATAACCTATCTTTTCAGATTTTCCAAGTGCTTTGCCACTAAGAAATGAAGTAAGTCATTGCTATAAAATTATCAGTAAAAAAATCTTTGAATGCTGAACATGTTCAGAAACAGTTTTGAGGGGGGCATCGTAAGTCTTTTGAAGCTGTTCTTTATCAGTCTATAAATACAGTCTCTCATAGGACAATTTTTACAAATGGAATGTGTTCTTACTTGTATTCAGGCAGCTCAAGGGAGAGAAAGAAGTGATTGTGAACAGGTATGCATTATTCCAAATTACCCCTGAAAACATAGCAAGACTTGAATAAAACTAAATTTGCTACCGTGATTTAGTATTTCAGAGATACATAGAGTAAAATTATGATTACTTCTCATGGCATAAAATTTAATTGAAATGTTTTTCCAAAGAATTAGTGATTTAGGTTCTATGTGACATGTTTTTATGTGCTTTCTGGGGTTCCGTTTGCAGAGGTGGATAACTATGGTTGATATCACGCTGGAGAGCATTTACTTCAGGCAAAGGCAGTTTCTTTTCACTCCCAGTTTCTTGTGGTAGTGACTAGTCTTGATATGGTCTAGGCTGTGCTGTGAATAATCCGTGTCTGAAAGAAACATCAACCTAAAAAGACAGCATGAAGAGATGGATATAGAGAGAAGTAATGATAAAATAAAATAACAATAATTTCACTTATTTTTTTTGTTCTTTTTGAGACAAGGTGTCTTCTGAGCAAAGCTGAGTGGGTTGATGCAGGAAAGGAGCTGGCTGAGCCTGCACAGGAGGCTAAAGGATGATGGAATGAAGCTGATGTGAAAAAAAAATTAGCAAGGAGAGGAGACAGGTGGCTCTGAACTGAGGACTACTTTTCTGTCCTTTGGGAAGCATAGGGAGTTTTTACATGTATGTGTTTATGTGTATTGTATGTACCTGCGTGCTCAATAGCAGGCATCCGTCCTTGTGTGCTTTACTAGTGCTTTCTCAGGAAATGTATCTGTCTGAATATTTAGCAACATTCTTAGCATTGTACTAGAATGGGGAAAGTGGGAAAGTCAGTATTGGAGAAAGATCCTTTTTTTGAATGTGCCTTCCCTTAGCAACCAGTGCTTCCTTAGTGCTTCCATTGTTGTGGGCACAAGGTGACACACTGTCCCAATGGCGGCAATGGCAAAGCTCCAGCATGTCAGTGGTTGAATAGCATGTGGTTTGAGGGGCAATCCTGACTTGGTGTAAGGCAGCGGGATGTTTTATGGCAATGGTTTTGACACGAAGATCACGAAGACAGCTCAGTTTTTCTGCATGTCATAGAGTTTAGCAACAACTTTGGTTTCTGAGATCCCCAAATTAAGGTTGTCTTCAGAGACGTGTTATTTCTTGGGCAAGGTTCAGCATTCAGAAATAGATTTGGAGTGTAAGGGTTCCTGTTTTCAGTATCTCAGAAGTGTTATAGTCTATCCTCAGAATTTTGATTAACCACCTCCATATTTGTTGGTGGTGAGAAAAGAACAGGTAAGTTGAGAACTTTCTTGAGTTTCAAAACCCCAAAGCAGGCAAGGGCCTATTCTCTTTGCAAGGAGCATCTCTGCTGAAGTGCTCAAGAAAAAATGAGGACATGAAACACTAGATTTTTTTTTTTTTCCTGTGGATTGGAGTTATTTTTTCACTTATGCAGGAAAGTTGATTATCGTTACTAGTGCTAGCTCTAATGTTTCATGTTAAGGAAATGTTTGAGCAGTAGGCATTTTTCCCACAGCAGTGAAACAATATACCTTTCCCTGCCAAAGATCATATTGACATATATCCTTCTCATTCCTGTTGCTGGAAGGTGAAGCATGGAATTTTTCCAGTTGCTCAGCTGCCAATTTACCATCACTGATGATTATCAGGAGTCATCTGAGTGAGGTGTCTGATGTACAGCAGAGCATACGTGATCTATTAGCTGTTTCTTGGAGTCTTGTACTGGTCTGTGGAAGGCTGCATTTCATAACTGATTGTAGTTTGCTGAAAGACTGCTCCTGTAGTTACAATGAAGTTGTGGAGCACTGATGAGTTGCTGTGGGTGTGAGATGAAGGGGCAGAGTTTGCTGGCACCCACACTATAAAGCGAATACCTAATTCTTTGGTGCTCAGTGGAGGCTCAGCTATTGAATTCAGTGGGAAGAAACCCATGCCCACTGCTCTTTTGACTTAATATTCAGCTCTGTGTCCCCAATATGTTACATCATCTGATGAGAAAGATACTATGAGATTGTACAAGTGACTTGCATTTGGTATAATTCTCAGTTAAGTAGAAAGAAAAAGAAAAAAAAAGTCCATAAGGATAAGGAAGCTCTTCCCTTCAAAAGAAATCAAACTCTTGTCATGTGAAGGTACCTCTAGTATTTAGCACTGTAGAGTTTATCATTGAAATAGCAACAATTTGTCGCGTCAAGATAATTCACAAGATGCTGTAAATGCTCTGAATGATCATTTGAGTTGATTTCTAAAACCAAAATTTCATCACTAGTGAGATTAATTTTTTTCCTGTGACAGCTAAGCGCTTAGCATCATGCCTTGCATCCATGCCTTGTTTCAGCAGTGGAGCTAGGATGCTAAGCTATAAACCTAGAAAGAATTAAAGTTGGTCTTAGTGTGTAAGGATCTTTCTATTTTGATTTAGTGATCCTTGTTTAATTTTGAGGTTTTTTCAGTTCTGCATTGTTAGGATTACATATGCCATATGAGAATTTGTTTAACGATCACTTTTATTGGAAGGAAAATAAAAACTGGAAAACTTTCCGTTGTTCTAAGGCTTTGTAACAGCTTGTGTATACAAAGTCTAAATTTGGAGCCAGAATTTCACTTTAAAACAATAGTAGCCTCAGAACACTGCTAATAAATGCTGGAGGATTTGTCAGTACTCAAACAAGTTGGAAGGTATTTGGATTGTTTGCCATGCTTCGCCTTTGCACAGATTTTTGGGCTAGAATATCTGGGTCTGCATTGGACTTACCTAAATAGCTGATCATCTAGTAGTAGGTGTGTAACAGCTACCCTTATTCTTTGTAGTTGTCCATACTTTTTTAACATTTTCATAATCTATTAATCATTTAACCCTGTATAAACCATTTATAAATGTACCCTATATAAAAAAAAAAAAAAGTGTGACCATTCAGTTTTTTCCTCAGGTTTAATATTAAAAGCATGTCCAAGGTCAAGATGGGCACCGGGAGGCTTTAGGGAGCTGGTGTAGTTTATATTTTGGCCAGTCAGCTGAGGAACCACGTGGAACTAAAATTAGTTAAGTGTGTGCAGTGAAGAAAGTTCACACGATGTAATATGCTGTGGGCAGTATTAGCGTTGATTTACAAAATCTGTTAATGGTGTGGTCTGTCTAGACCTTTGGAACATTCCTTAGCTCCTTATTTAATGTAAGAGGAATCATTTCTGAAATTAGCATATAAATTGTCCAGAGTCAGCAGCCCTTTAAAACAGTGTTCCAGCCTTGTGTCATGGCACAATAACTGTTCAAAGTAACTCCCCTGCCCAAAACTTCCCAGTAGGGTGTATTTTAATGAAGAAGCTCTTGACATTAGATTGCATGGTGAAAAAGTGTACAAACACTGAGAACATTTATTAAGTTTAAAATGGGGAACTGGTCAGGATTTGATTTGGATAAGTTGTATTTATTTAGTCACGTTTATAAGAGAAGTGTATTATGATAAGGAAACATCTGGCAAAGTCTATTCATGCAGAAGGTTTACATATATGTAATTGAAACTGGAGGCTTTTCTGACTTGGACATACAGTTTTTTTTCCTTGGTCTTTCACATAACTTGTTTACAAGCCATGCTGTGTGGTGTGGTCATTCCAGGGCTCAGCCCAACTGAGGCTCACGTGAGAGCAAGCCTGCTCCTGGGACTGAACACCAGGCTGCTGCAGAAAGGAGGTGTGAGGAACCTGTTGGAGGCACACCCTCCTCCCTGGATGTTGTTCTTTCGTTGGCTCTTTTGAAGTTCCGTTCTTACTTCATCCGACTTCAGTTGCCAATTGTAACACACAGTGTCCTGTTCCTAGGTTATCATTTTCAAGGGAAGGTAATATAGCGTGAAGCCAGGTTGAATGGGGCTTGGAGCAACCTGGTCTAGTGGATAGTGTCCCTGCCTGGGGCAGGGGGTTGGAACTGAAGCTTTAAGGTCCCTTCCATCCCAAACCAGTCTGTGAACCTATGATAACACACATTCAGCTTGTGAACGTGTGCAGGAATCGGGAACTTGATTTTTAGGCACAACAGATGCGTATGCAGAGACAGAAATGACAATGTGGTGTGATAGGTTTCTTTGGCATCTGAGATGACTGCAGTGAGCAGTGAAGCCAATAAAATCTTTGTACTCCAGAATCATGTGTTCTGAACATGCTATGAACTTTACAGAAAAACTATGCCAGGAATGTTGCTAGAGACTTTGATATGTTGATTTGGTGCTTAGTTTTTATCTCCCATGCTCCAAAAGCTGGGTGCTTTAATCACAATGGAATCAATTGCCCAGGTCACAGAGAAAAACAAATGGAAAATAATGTAATTACAGAAACTCCTAAACCTACATTTTTGTATGTTACTGAATAAAAATGTGAAGTTGGGATATTTCTTTACCTTCTAAGGGTTAAATACTTAATTTTGACTAAAAATACCTTATTAGAATGTTGCCAGCAAAGCCTCCAAGATGCTGGATCTTAATTTTGTCATGGTCTCAGTGTCACCCTCGTGCTCTGAAGGAAGTATGTGTTTTAGAGGAGGGGGGAGAGAACCTTTGTTTGTTTTATTTTTCACTAAGACATACTGAAGAACTGTTCAAGAAGAAAAAACAAACAACCAAACCAAATCCAGCTCCCTCAAAATGAAATTAGTTGCTTACCTGATGCGAGAGTAGGGCATGGGAAGAGTCAGTTTGCAAACGCTTTAGCCTGTCTTCTGTTCATGTCATGTCATGGTTAAGCCTGTTTTAGTTCCAGTATGAAGCTCTCAAAGTTTGGATTTATTTTTATTTGCCTTTTTTTAACCTTTGTTTTAAAAGATTAACAGGGATGGCTAAACATAGAGTAGTGATAGATGCAGAACTGCTTGCAGAGGGCAGGTTTTGCATTCCATGCTAGTGCCCTGCCTGGCACAGGGGGGCCTTGGCTGGTATCTATGGGATGCAAAACAAAAATCAGGGTGACAATGTGACTGGGAAACGGCATGGCTTGAAGTAGAACACCAGAGTCCAGGCTTTGAGTTGTACATTCCAGTTGGGGTAAAGTGGGTACACAAGACCTTCCTGCTGGAGTAAGCGATAGCAGTTATTTTGTGATGGTGAGTTTGGCAATGGAAGACTTGAATTTAGATCATAGACCTTAGAGAGTATCTGATCCCAAGATAACTGCTCCAAAGCGTCAGAATGTCCCGGGTGAATCAGTGCAGGCTGTTTCTCTTGCAAACGTGAGGTGGGTTATAGTGCTGTGGGACAGGAACAGATTTGGAGAGGTGCTATGCGAAGGCTCAGCACACTTCCTGCTGTGCCTCTGCCAAGTCGGGGATGGTCTTTGTGACTTTGACAAGCACCTCTGGGGCACCAGACTTGGGCTTATTTCATGAAATCTATGGCCTAAGTGAGACCTATCCCTGTGACATGAAAACTTACTGCATTCGTGACAATAGTGGGTGGTGTCTGTGGGGCACAGGGCTGTATTTTTACAGTCTGCATGTTGTAAGAGCCACATTTTTTTTGAGTAGTGGACAAATGGCTTTGACTCTTCTTATCTGTGCTCCTCTCGGATATCTTGTGGTAAGCAATATATGGGTTTTTTTTAAGTTTTCATTTTAAAATATTTCTTCTTCAGTTGCACTTTAAATGTTTGAAGGATTTCCCTCCTTCTCCCTTATTACTCAATTTAATTGGAATTATGGTGCCCATCAGAAAGCATTTCTGCAAGGTGACCTGGCAATAATAATTTCCTTTCATCTATACGAAACATTTGTAGGTCATTAAAATGTCACAAATATAAAAGTCTTATTCACAAAGAAATGGCTTTATATGAGCACAGTAAAATATGAGATTTCATTATATACAAAAAGGCTACATTTTATATTTTTGGCTCACAGAGCAAACCTCCAACACATGTGGAATGCATGGCAGGATGTAGGACCCTCTAAGGGCTGTATGCAGATATGTGAAAGGGAAGGGAGGGGGGAGGAGGAAGGAAAAAATAAAAGGCAGTTGTGGGTCTGAGGAAACAACCCCTTTCAGTAACAAATGGAGCATGTGCTCTGGGTCTCCAGGAGGATTTGTGCTGGGATCTTACCCTCCATGTGCGTGCATTCCTGGGAATCAGACAGGTGTTAAAGTGAAATGGTGCCCAGAGGAGGCAGCACCCTCCTATGCTATCAGCAGCCTAACCACATGACAGATCTGAAAGCAGCCAAGCACAACTGCTGAGGGGTTTGCCAAGGGGTTAGATGCCAAATGCTCTGAGAGAGTATCCTTGCCAGCTTGGCACCTTTAGGCCATGTGGCTGCTGCTGGCATGGAGTTGTCATTGTAATGTGTTGGGGAGAACGGAACCAGTAACTGTCTTAATAGTTCCTTGCGAATGAAGATCCCTTATTGTTGTGAGTATAAAATATTAATTACCTTACAAATGCGTTTGAGAGGCTGTGCATGGCTTTGGCATCTGTCCAGCCTTGCAGTGGTGAAATCAGAGGACTGCTTCCTGGCAGTTGAATTTATTTATGTCCTATCCCCCCCGCCTGCCCTCAGCATCACACTGGAAATAAGAGGGGAACTATTTGGAAACAATTGACACCGGGGGAGGGATGTTCGTTGGCTTCTGGGATTTGGACCAGTCCCTGAGCTGGTGCCTTAGGAGTGGATTTAACCAATGCTGTAATCTTTTGACACCTGTTGCAGTTTTTTGGCAGTGGCATGGGACAGCTTTGATTGCACTGTAGCTGGAGTAGTGAGCATATATCTAATGCCCATCCCAGAAAGAACAACCTAGTGCCCCTAATGCCTTTGCTATTGTTTTTCTTCCACTTTCTCTTCTCTTATCCATCGAGCTGCTGTTAGTAATCACTGCATGCAGACAAGCACCCAAAAATATCTTCAAAATGAATAAATCAAGTACAATTAAAGAGAATAGAAACTGGGAGAATTCTGTATTATCAAATTCCAGCTCCTTTTTGCGTTTTATTTTGAGTTGGTTTTCAGCCCTGAATCTTTTAGATGTGTGGTAAACAGAGGACTAGGCAAAATGAAATGTGCTAGTGTCTGAGATGTAATCAGAAGAGGCA
Organism: Forpus xanthops; assembly: GCA_032466535.1. NCBI lineage: Eukaryota > Metazoa > Chordata > Aves > Psittaciformes > Psittacidae > Forpus > Forpus xanthops. The sequence continues at coordinate 19,313 of JASSUY010009875.1, read as the reverse complement.
TATTTGGGTTTATAAATATGTTAATCAAAATAATCCAGTATGTATCTTCAAGGAGAGAGTTCAGTGGTCCTGATAAAGTCTCTGCCTACATGTCTCTGTGCTCATGGTACATCTGTAAGTGGCTGCAGTCCAGCAAAGCTCTTAAGTGCATGCTTAACTCTGAGCACAGCTTGGCTGCAGCAACGTTGCTAACTTTGGCATGTGAGCTTTTATGCGTTTGGGGCATTCACATGCCTAGTGTGAAGCACATGCTTCTGTGCCCTTTTGGATAGCTCTTTCTGGTGTCCTATAGGCCTGGAGCCAGGGATATGAGTCCAATTTCCACTTTCAGTTTCCTGCTGCTGTAGAAGGTATTGAAGATGACATTAGGGCCATATGTCACATACAGCTCTGAGGTTTTTAGCCTCCTTTTGGAGTTCACTGAAACACAGAGGTACAAACCCCTCTTTGTTATATTATGAAACTGACTGAAACCGCATTATATTAAGAAGCTGACTGAAGCTGTGTGTACTTTATCTATCCTGGTGCCTCAGAAACAGTCCAAGGATGCCTGGAGATCTCTTGGACACAGTCTAAAATCTGCTAACCAAAGTGTGGGTTTTGTGTTTCTGAAGGTGTCTGTCTGCAAGCCACAAGAGCAGTTCATTAGGCTCTGATGGACAGACCCATTCTTAGAGATTGGATTAGTAGGTTTACATAATGAGATTGTCCATAAAGGCCCCTACTGTTTTAAATAACTATTTAAAACACATTAGCAGTACAGTCTGTGCAGAATTTAGTGTTTGCTGAAAATGACTCCAAGTAATCCATGCAGAATTGTGGCAAAGGCAGAGAGCACAGTGGAAAAACCGGCATCTTCAGATATTCCCACTGCTGCATCACAGTGTGTGTGTTCATAGTGCCTGACAGCCCTAGAGCTAGGTGTGTTAAACCTAGTTTAAGTTGTGTTTGCTGCCTTGTGTAGTCAGTCTTGAGAGCTGAGGTGGTTAGGTTTGAAGAGAAAGTTCTCTGATTCTTATGATGGTTCTTGAATTACAACTCAGTTTTGTCATCTAGAAAGTCACTAGAAGATCTTAGGCTTCCTATCTACCTACAGTTTTCAAGCAAGATGAGCCTCAGGAGAAGTAGCTCAGCAGATAAAGCTCACAAATGATAAATAAGGGGAATTTAATCAGGTATAATCTATCTGTCACAGCTCAAATCTCACTAAGTGCCTCTATCAACATACCTGGCTTAGGAAAGGAAAAATATAAAGGGAAAAGAAACATTCCATTAGTCACAAGCAACTGGACTTCTAAGTAAAGTTCAAGCAAGCAAACTCTGCTGTGTGCAGTTCAGAGTCCATTTGGATATTTCTTGGACTGCCATCTGCATCAGAAAGTTGCTGGACAAATAACTCCGATTCTCTCCAGTAACTTCTTGGTATGCCTGAGGTGGGATTCCAAAAGAGGAATAGCTGGCAAGTTGGGTTCTGTTTTTACCTTCTCCAAAGCCTGTTTGTATTACAGGGATCATAGTCCATCTCTAGTCTTTGGTACCTGTAGTCATTTATTTTAAGCAAATTAATTTCTTGGACATTGTAAGAAATCCAGATGGGGGGAAAATATCCTGTTGTGGGAAAGTTCTTGTGTGGTGCACCAAAATAATTGAACATGGCTTTCTAAATATCCTAAAGAAGTCCAGTTATGGGCTAAGATACAAACTTCCTGGTGGGAATGGGAGTGGAAAAGACAACAAATGCAAGTTTGAGAAACGCTGTAAAATATCTTTGTCCAGCTTTTTGCCCCTGGAGGAGGAAGTGAGGAATTTAGAAAGCAGCACATGTGACAGATGTTGCTCAAGATGCTTAACACATTACTTAAAGATGCTCTGTAACCATGATGTTCTGTGTAATAAAAGAATGTGAATGGAATGGAAGAGGAAGAGTCCAGATTTACTGTAACCACATCTGTAGCCCCATCACTCTCACATGATGTAAAGAGGTTAACAAATTCCTGCCAGTTCCTGTAATATTCCTATTTCTACAGCCGAAGCAACATCAGATTAGGGAGCCCTCAGGTTACCTCCAAGCAAGTTGGCATTTCTATGGTAGATTACCACACAGGGATACTAGTTTCAGTGCCAGAAGTGGTAAAGCTCTGTTACTGCCATCCATAGTTAATTAGCTCGGGTGTCACACCAAGCAAACATGGCTGTATTGCTTCTGGTTCTGCAGCTAAGTTAATTGAGGCTGGCTCAGGGATCTTTGCCCCTGTGTGCAGCACAGACATACCCAGGAATGCATTCCTATTGTTGACTGAATACTGTATTTTCTCATAAATGTGGCAGGAGTATAATTGCAGGGTGGAAAAAGAAGGCCAATATACATTCACTTCACTTTAGAAACTAAATTAAACCTTTGACTTAACTCACTTCTATACCAGCTCCCTGCAGGCATTTCTACAGGCTTCATTAGAGCCAACCTAGGGCCTGTGGAAAAGGTCTTACAAAAGACTAGCCAGGAAGCCAGTCACAGCCCCAGATCCTGCTGCTACAGAATACAATCTGCCTCTTGGCACCTCAGCCTTGCAGCTGCCAGGCACTCTCCTTATGTGGTCACTGATGTTGGCTCTGGGGCTGGAGCAGATAGACGACGAGGACTGAGAGGGAGCACATTCATCACTGCCAGCAGTGAGTGGAGGCAGTGCCAAGTCACTATGTAACTAGGCACTTGTGCCAATTTGCTCAGTAATTGGATTGCTATTTGAAAAATTAAAGCGGTGTCTAGAAAATTCTAACCTTTGCCTTTATGAAGTTTGCAGCTGAGAGGCTGAGCAGGAAGAATGGAGGGGATCAAACGTAGGTGTTTAAAGAGAGCAAATGTAGGAGGTAATTTGATTACTTTCTAAAGTGTTACACCAGCCTTAGAAGCAGCCTCTCTGTACCAGAGAGACAAAGAGCAAGACACAGTGCAGTGGAAAGCTGCCGCGTTACGGACAAACTGTAACCCAGAGCATACTAAGGAAAATCACTGTGGACTTGTCAGCTGAAAGCCATGTGTATGGAGAAAACATGCAATTAGAGGGAAAGCATTGATATACTTGCTGTATTTTTATTAAGACAAAAACATCTTAATTGAGCATTATCTTTTTTTTTTTGAGCCCGCGAATTAGTTGCTTTACACATTGCTCTCAAATACCTGTGCTGAACAAATCTGGTGTGCTGATATTAAGCATAAATGATGTTGAATTAACCAGCTACAGAGAGAATTTCTGATTCAGAAGTACGCCCCTGCCACAAGCCGTTTCTGCTTCCGCTGAAGTCAAATTCAGACCTTGCTTTGACTTTGGTACAAGCCTAATTACATCCAAAAATACAGTTACCTAAACAGTCCTTCAGGCGTTTCATTATTGTTTGCAGTTGAGCTCACTGGCCATCCTTATTCAGTTGAATCCTTTGAGTGTGTGGATACGATGGATTATAAATTGTTCCTAGCGTTATATTTGTAGTTCAAAGTATAATGCGGTTGCTAGTAGGCATATAAAAGTAGTACCTGTGTTCTTCATCACTGCGAGCAGAAACTCAAGCTGGAAGCTCTGCATTTAAAATAATAAAAAGTAAAAATCTATGGCCTCACAACCGAGGAAGAACTATTTGGAACCTCTGTGAAATATTTCTCATGGGCTCCGTCTTGGTAGAATGAGGTTAACATATGTCAAAGCAGAGGCAAAGGAAATTGGGGGTTGCATTTCTGCCCCTAGATGGAGTACTCTGCACACTGTTTTTTACTTTTTTTTTTTATATATATTATATATATTTTGGGAGAATGAAGCTGTGTTAGAAGCCTTGAAATGTCTCTTGTTCTGAATTCCCTTTACAGTGTATCAAGTGCTGCCTATTGGGACTAGACTAGCTGGGTCCCAGAGACCATTTAGAAGAGAAAAATCAAATTAGGGATTGTTCGTGTAATTGATTGGGCACTATAAAGGCCACTGCACTTTCTGAGCGTCTCCTGTTTGCCAGTTACTAGTAGATCTATACATAAAAAAGCGAGAAGCCTGCGCTTTACAAAGTGTCACTAATTACTATGAAACATCTGATATTTGCAGCTTGCAGGGCTGAATGTTTCTGTGATTTTCATGGTATTCCCTCCTCTTGGTATCCTGTGAGTACCATGGTAACCTTAACCGCTTGTAAAACATTTTAATAGTGACCACTGTAATATAGAGGTTGTGTGCAAACAGCATGCACCATTACTTCAGAGGTGTTTGCAACACTTTGTTTTTGTCACAATCAGGGTAAAATGTTGCCAGATTTCCAGAACTGCCTCCTAAACTTGCCAAACAGGATGCTGAGAGTCAGTTCTCCTGTTCTCCAGCTCCTGTCTTTGATCACCTCTGGAGTTTCATTGATACATTCCTACCCAGCACTCAGGAGTTTAGTGAACCGTGGCTCCAGAGAGCAGAGTTGCTTGGGGAAAGCATTTGGCTACAGAGTGTGTTGGAAGCCAGCTTTTGAAAAGCTGAGATTGTTTTGTGTGAGTGAGGATTCAGCTGTAGGCTCTTAGCTCAGGTATGCTCACATGTGGGCTTTTGGGTTAACCCTCTCTAACAGGAGGGACCAGCTGCAGTGTTGGTCCCTGGACTGGGAGCTGAACTCCTGCAGAAGCCAGGATTTTGGTTGGGACCCTTTTAGATACGATGTAAATGTGTCAGCAGCTTCCTAACAACTGTTCTTGAAACTCGGAGCAGAATGCTGGAGCAGCCTTAAGGAATTGCACAAGGTATCGCTTCTCAGGACTGAAAGGAAAAAACTGACAAAACCTAACCCATCCGACCAGAATCCTGAGAAATGCTTTCTAGCTCTCAAAGAAGAAAAGGGTCTTAATTCAGATTTGCCGGAATCGTCTAATTAGCCCCTTTAATGCCATGCACCTTATAGTCTGTGCCACCGGATTTGTGCTATAAATGAGACGATGGGCTAATTCATCTTGGCAGCAGTAAACAGACCTTGTGATTGTCCTCCTTACAAGCACCCGCCTGCTTTTAGGGAAATGCTTTGCCCAAGCCTGTATCCCTCATCCCTCCCCCCCGAGCTCCCCCTTCTCTGAGCGCTGCCTGTGCTTCTCGCCCTCCTTCCCCACCAACCCAACCCAACCCACCCCGTCTCGCACACAGTGACATACCTCACACATTTGCCACTGCTAACAACAACCTGTCAACTCTTTCTTTGCACCGTGCTAGGCGCCCTTTGTTTCTGCAGCCCGGCAAAGCCTTGCAGCTGTTGTCCGAGGCCTGCTCCGACAGCCTGTGATCAGTCAGCTGCAAAATCCTCCCTGAACAACTCGGTATTCACAGCTCTAATCGGCCCGGCGGACTGTTTCCTCCTCTCTCGCAGTAAATCTTTATCACTTGCGCTCTGCTCGTCAGTTAGTGGCGCCAGCGCTTTGGGCAGCTCCATCCCTTTCCCATACTCTGCGGGGCTGTGTGCTCTGAATGATAACTCCAGCCTTGTTTAGCCTCGCTGCTTGCCTCAGTAACTGCAGTCCACATGTTGGGAAGGACCGAATTCCTGCTCCCTCCCCACCTTTTAAGTCATATGTATATCAAGTTTTTATCTCTGCAAAGGGGAAGAACTCAAAGGCTCCCTCCCTTTGCCTATTTCATGCTTTAACCCAACGAGTTAATTCTGTGATTTGCTTTCTGTTTCCCCCACAGCGGGCTGTTTTGCTGCTGTTAAAAAGCTGTCTTTGGGAGGAAGATGAGGGTGAGCTGCTCAGCCTGGGGAAGCTGTAAGCTGGCACAAACCTTAATTTGATCTCATGCCCAGGGCTATTAACCTTCCTCCTAATGGTCTCCCTCATGGGTGGAAACACATTTCCCTCCATCCTTTCCCTGATTTGATGCCATCTCAGTCTTTTAAAAGATTTATGTCAAAGATGTTGAGTTGTGAAACAGGTTTTTAGGAAAAAAAAGGATCGATGTTGGCTTTTTTAGTATCCCAGCTGAGTTGAAGAGAGTCTATGGAGCTTTTAGGGGTGAGCTTTCCATCAATGTGGAGTTGCTGAGGATTTATGCTTGCGGAGCTGAAAGCACAACTCAGTCTGTGCCTGTTGCTGCTTATGATGCCGCATGAAAACTCCTCCTGCCTCCTTGGCAAAACATTGTGGGGTTTGTTTCCCTAGGTACTGTGTTTGGGCTCGGAGTCGGAGATAAGCATGTAATTAAGCCTCAGTTAAACAGCACATTTTGCAGAGAGACTCAACTGGCTTTTAAGCACAATTTGCTGTAGATTAGTTTAACAAATTATTCAGGTTAGCGGGGGTTATTACAGTTTATGAGGAACGTGGAAAGCTCTTGTCTGACCACCAACCTGAGGACCAAACAAGTAATGGGTTTTGCTCTTGTCTCTGAAGCTGAATCTACCTCTGGCACTGAAAACCCTATTTCTCTCTCTGCACCAGCTTCCAACACTGTTAAGTCTTTGTATCAGCTGTTCCATGTGCGTGTGTACATCTGCATGCAAGGGTGAAAATCAACCAAGTACAGAAATATTCCTTTAAGAGTAAAACATGAACTGGCTTTGAGAATATCTTGTTGCTATTAGTTTCATAAGGCAACTGTAAAATAGGTGCTGCTTGGAAAATCTAGGTTAATTTCTATTCAGACTTCCTACATCTCTTTTCCTGATCCATATAGTATTTGGTCAGTGAAAGGTAAGCTCATGTACATTAGATTCTTACAGTTTTGGCGTTGGTGGTCAGGTTGAGCCTGTAGAGGCTTTACTTTACAAAGTAAAACCAAGTGACAATCACAGTCAGAAGGACTTTTGACAAGAACGTGTAGGGTCAAGACAAGAGGAAATGGCTTTAAACTGACAGAGGGAAGATTGAGATGAGACATTAAGAGTCCTATTCTGCACATCAAATCTGCATAGACTCACAGACTGGTTTGTGTTGGAAGGAAACTTAAAGCTCATTCGATTCCAACCTCCTGTCTCAGGCAGGGACACCTTTCACTAGGACAGGTTGCTCTAAGTTTTGTCCAAGTCTTAGCTATCACATGAGCCATGATGGGGTTAATTTACCTGCAGCTTTGATGGCTCTATCCTCTGAAAGGAATCCTGGTTGTGTTCCCTGACAACTACCACCTAGGAGCAGAGTTCAGAAAATCTTGGGTTTTTTATGTCTAACAGTGAGCTATTGGACATGGTTATTTTGTGGTGTGGTTGTCTTCTGTATCATAAAACAGTGGTGTTTCACCATGCTTGGGGTTAGTAGGATGGGCAATCTATCTGGTGTCCTGTGCACAAAAGGCAGTTGATTTTGAAGTGTTCCCTAAGAACTAGATGTCCTGTAAAGACATCCTAATTGTACTCTATTCTTTTTGAAAACCCGTGGTAGCTACAGTTTATACTTAACCTGATACTGTGGGAGGAAATATTTTGGCTTTGAATTACAAAGGAAGATTCTAACAGTTTGAATTGAAAATGAATACAACAAGGAGCAGACTGTCTCAAAATTACTACTTTTTTCTCTCAAAACTCCTTTTTTTTTTCCTTAAAACAACTAAACCCACTGCACAATATTTGGAGTGTCTTTATGGAGCAGTAAACAAGTCCAGCTGGGCTTTCCTTAGTACCTTGCCACTGTCCATTTGTCCTGGTTCACCCGCTCGCCTGTTGAAGTTTGAGCCTTGAAGTGAGGCTTTATTTCGGAAGCTACACCCGGTGCTTACTGTGGTATGGTTATAATTCTGTGTTGTTTGGAGTAATATTAGCAAAATGTCCTGGAGTGGCAAGTTCAGTCATCCTCCATTTTTTGCCCAGACCTGCAATGAAGACTGTATTTCTTTTCTGTTTAGTTCCATCCGGAAGGGGACTTGTTCATGGCTGTGGGTTGAACTGTATGAGGAGAATTTGAGAATGGCTTCTCTCCTCCCTGTTGTGTGAATTGAAAGTAGACTTGCCTTAGATCTTATGAATCTGGATGCATATATTGGAGCACTATATTTTATTGTTCTGCTTTTTTATTTTCAAGGAGCACTATCAACTTTTTTCCTAGCTCCTCCCGTGTCTGTCTTCTAAGAAAATGTCAGACCCCGGCATCTTTCTGTTCATTCCCCACCCCAAGTTACTGATAATACGTTTACACGTTAATTCTATTTTAAAATAGTCATTTAGTCTAGGAATTTCTTTGTCTGATTTGCCTCAGACTTTCCAGAAATATTCTACCTTAGCATAATGTTTGTACCTGTGAAAGTTCATGAAAATCAGTTTAGCTGTTGCAAAATGAGGAAGGGATGCTGCCAAAGTTGAGTTTATGATGAAAAGCCAGTTAAAATATGAATAAATTAATTTATTTATAAGTATTCAGTAATATTAGTGTTTAATAAGTCTCATCAAGAAAAAATATGACTAAATGGATTTTATATTGCTTCTAAAAAATGGTTTTTTGTTTCTTGTTTGGCTGCTTAGGGAAGAATGCTTCCTTCTAACCCGTCGTGTTTAATGTTGTGAGCCACTTCTTGTGTACAAATTTCCTGTGCATCTTGAATAAGACCATATAAAAGATCAACAAAGACTGAGGGGAAAAACTATAAATGGGTCCATGTGACTGCCTCTTCTCCAGATTTCCCCCTCTCCTCACTTAAGATGTTTAGAGGGAATGCAGGGCCATGCAGTGTTTGTTAAAGCCGATGGAATATCTTTCTCCCTTGGGGTATTTCTTTAATCAATGTTTCTTTATCCCATTAGGTCATCTCCTCTTTATTTATTTAATTATTTGTATGAAGTAAAGCCTTGTTCTGTATGTTTTCGTGGATCCTGATGTCTATTCTTAGAATTATGGGCTGGTCGCTTCCTCTCTTTTCCTCAAATTTTCTGTTGTTTTATCTGTTTTAAGTGCCAGAGCACAAAGATAATCCCAGTTTAGTTCTCCCATTTTCCCCAGCAGTTCCCCCCTCCCCTTCTCTCCCTGCAATGAAAAAAATGAAAGGTCTCATGGTCTTACAGATTTTCTTTATGCTTATTTTGGCCTATTTGCAACCCAAATACATCATCATGCTAGAAGACGGCTCTCTAAGGCTCTTGGATCAATTAAAGGTAGCCCTATTCATTGCCAGGACAAACCTTTGCCTATTAACTCTTTCAAAGGGCATTTGTCATCGCAAATAGCTGTGAATGCCGTCTGGGTTCGTTGATTAAAAAAAGGTATTGTTTTAAGGCTGCTGAATATCTTAAGTAGTTGTAATCAGAGGGCAGCTTGTGTCTGTGAAGTGGTACAGTTACCTTTCACCTACTTGCTTTATTTTCTGTGTTTTTTTAAAAGAAGAAACCCCAAAATCTCCAATGCAATCCAAACATCCTGGGTTTAGGGTACAAAAGGAGTGTACTTGCTGATCAAATTATAATTTATGGCATGGTTTTGGCTAGCCAAAGATTTCATGTGGTAACCCAGAACACGGTCAGCCAAGAGCAAGGAAGTGGAGCAGTGCTGCTCACTGCCAGTGAGCATCCTTCTTTCTTTTCTTACAAGCCCAGCATCTATAGCCTGGAAGTGCAAAAATCCACCCCAGTTCTCCAAGCACTTGCATGTGCTTTTATGTTGAGATCATGAATCGTCAATTAATACAGGTTTATATAGCATTGTTGGCACGTCAAGGTAGAACAGGGTAATGGCTTTTAGACCATTCAAGCATTTTTTTAGTTCATTCTCCTCAATTGCCATCTCCAGTGATTTGAAGCTATTTACGGATGTATACCAAAGCTCTGGCAAATTGGCTTAGCTGGAAAAATGTCTTTTCTGCTGTCCCGGGGATCAAAACATTTCTTTCAGTAATCAATAGCATGAATCTGTTTCCTATCTAAAGAGACTTTTGAAAATTAGAATGAACACTTTTCCTTGGCCTTCATGGAAAATTTTGTTTGTGCTTATTGCTTTCTTGGTTTATTTTCTGGAGAAAACAACATAATTTATATTTTCCCCTAAAATGTTTCACTCAAATCCAGTGGTTATTTATGTGCCTCTAATGGAGCGAACCCTTTCAGTAACATGCCTTGATGGTGCAGCATCATTTGGCCCTCACTCTCTGAAGGTGCATTTCCACAGAAGGTGATTTAGGGGTATGTGCTTTTCTTTCCATTTCTGCAGTTATCATCTTACAGTGAGGCAAAAAAAATCCTACACTAAGTCACATTTGGTAGCAGTATGTACTTTTGTGCTTGAGTAAGACAGTAAATACAGTGATGAGGTACTTTTGACAAGTGCATATAGTGACAGGACAAGGGGGAATGGCTTTAACCTGACAGAGGGGAGATTGAGATGAGATCTTAGGCAGAAGTTCTTCACTGTGAGGGTGGTGAGGCGCTGGAATGATTATGATGTATGGTAGTAAATAATCTTTAGGTTGTTTCAGTATGGGAAAGGGAGAGGACACAAATGGTGTCTCAAGAGGAGTCCCCCTTCTCTGGGACAAAAATCTCTTTAGAAAATACCTGACAAACTAACCATGTATATTAAATCATTTTTGCAGTTTGGTCATCAAGAAATCAGGACAGTGCTGTGTCTGAAAACCACCAGATAAATTAATCCTAAACACTCATGCTCAACTTGCAGTTTGCTTATAACATGAAATCCATGTGCGCACATGTGTGGATTTGCATGGGAAGATGGCAGAGGCATGCACATGCAAGTGGTTTTCAGTCTCTTTCAGTGAATAAGTATATTAGAGAATACATGGCTCGAAGTTTCGAATATGTTTGTGATTTACCTGTTTGGTTTATTTTTTTGTTTGTTTGTTTGTTTTTCAGAAGGTGCCTATATTCTGCATGAAGTACTTTTTGTGAATACTTTTTCTCTTTTTTCGTTTAATAGAACCATAGGACCACAGGATGGTTTGGGTTGGAAAGGACCTTCAAAGCTCATCTAGTCCAACCTTTAAGTAGTTATTTTTTAATTTTTACAAAACTGCTCCAAAACCCCTAGTTCTGTCTTCTTTCCTGTACAGATTAAAAGCCCATTACCATTTCTATTTTGTCAATAAGAAGAACTAGTCTGATAAAGATTAAAATCCCAATTCAAGGAAACACAAAAACTGAAGCCCGTATTTCAGTGCTCCTGTGATTTTGACACTAACCGTTCTGAAATGTTTCTCTGAGATGCTGTCAGAGGCCAAAATAGAACATGCATTTGAGTTGCAGACAGTACCTTCTCTATAGTATCTCTCACTGCACTGTGTGGACATTTTTTTCTCTCGATTCTTAATAGAAAACTGATGCTCAGGCAGGAGAGAGATTTATTTTCATAGTTGGTGATTTAATTCAATGGTTTATATACTGTGTTATCAAAGCTCATTTTGTTGTGGTGATAAATACAGTTCTGATCTTTTCTCTTCAGCTTTGTGGATTTTCACACAACTGTGTAGTGTCTTTTCTCAGTCAGGTGCCTTGGAAATAAATTTGGAGATATAAATAGCACATTTCTCATGTAGCTCCGATGTGCATATGTATCTCTATATAATGGCATTGTGTGTCTTGCACTATATAACATTTTTAGGTGTCTGTACAAGTAGGAGATTTATGGAGTGTGACTCATTTTTCCTTCTCCACACTGTTCCAGTGGAAGAGCTCAGCCTGCGATGAGAAAAACTAGTACACATTATTAAGAATTCCGATAAAGTAGGCTGAATAAATTTGTTTTCTTTGTGAGCCTTAATCCTGTGTTGTATTGGCTTCTTGGACATGGCTAATTTATTTGGAATTCCATTCTGTTCCCGACAGCATTCCTGATTAGCAGTTTGATCACCCGGAGCAAAGTTACATACCAGCTTTCAACTCTTGTAATCTAGCAGTGTAATTTTTTCAAATGAACTCTTTTCTTCCCTTCTTTGCCTCAGCTCCCCTTCTTTTTGTGTGCAAAGAGACTTGAAAAATAACAGGAGGACCGGTTAGGAGAATGAAAAACGTGTTCAAAACACAATATAGTTTGCTGAATGCCTGACTCTACTCTGACCACAAAGCCTCTGATGCAAAGTTCAGACTGGAATATGGAAACTTCCAAAATCAGAGCTAGTCAGAGCAGCCTGTGCGTAAATCTGGTGTTGGGTGGCTATCAAAAGGGAGACTTAAGAAAGCAGAGCAGGGAGACAAAGCCAAAGCATAAAGCCTAAGCCGTGCAACCCTACACGTTATTCTTTTGTTTTTATTTAGTATGATAATGGTAGGTCTGATAATTCATTATTATTCACATGGTTTTAAATAAACTTATGTTTTTTTTTTCTAGTTACACGCATCTTTAATAAGGACCTTGCTGAATGCAGACATATTTTTTGATCATCTATCATCTTCATAGTTCCCAAAAACTTGTTAATTTCCAAGTAGACCTTTATAAGAAATATTTCAAATATACCTTTCAGCAAATGTAATTGCATTTTAAAAGAGAAAAACGAGGTTGGGAGCTGTGTCGGTGCAGCATGTGAAATGTTATCTTTGATAAGTGATAGCAAATAAACAGGTTGGGTTTTTTTTTTCTAGTTTTATGGGTGGCGTGATACCATCCTCGAGTTCTTTCCATGGTCTGCGTTTTGCCAGAGCTCATTTTGCCTATGACATATAGCAGAAACTTTACCCTTGAACTTGTATTTAATACTTAAGTTTATCACATCCCAGACCTTGTGTGGAAATGCTGGTTGTGTCATTGTTTCTGTCAATAGTGGCTTAAGCTGTCAAATCAAATGACAACTAGAAACCCCAAATGTAGCTATAGACCAGAGACAGGTTTTGATCTGATCTCTTATTAGTAGAGCATGGAAGGAGCATTGTCCAAGCAGAGCTTGAAGAGATGCAGCATGTAGTAGCCCCCTTCAGTGAGGGCTTAATCTGCCAAAGACATGTCATTACAGATGAGAGGGAACTGGGTTTTCCATCCTGTTTTTGAGACCCGAGTCTGGTTCTATACACATTGAGAAGGAAGCAAGTTTTTTTAAGTCATGAGAGATTTAGGAGTAGGCCAAAAATAGGTAGCCACGGCACTCATCAAAAGATTCAAGCTGTGGTTTTCTACATGAGTGCCTTGCCTGGATAATGTTTTGAAGAGCTGGATATGTCTTTCTGATTTGTTCTGATCTTGAACTTTGTGGGTCTGAAAAGCAGCTCTTGGCAAATATTTCATCAGAGCTGGAGCATGTTTTCCCATATTTCTGGGTTTGAAAACCTGACATTTTGATTAAAATGCTGTTTTGTCAAAAATAATCATAATAACACTCTTTACTAGATTGATGTAAATTCTGTTAATGTAGTGAGAGAAAAAAAAGCAAAACCCATTGATGAAAGGAGAGAAAGAAGGGTTTAGGGCTGGATCTGTTATGTCTGATTGCATTCAGTGAGAATTCCTGAATTTCCCCAGCAAAAATCCAGAGGTTCTCTCCAACCAAAGTTATGCAGCTGAATGAGAAGACTTGGCAACTTGTGTTGGTCTCTGACTACTAAAGAGAGAAATGAGTACAATAATTGCCTGATAATAAGCTATTCTGAATTTGGAAATATAAATTCTAAATACCTATGCTGTTTTTTCCTGTGAGTGGCTAAACACTTTTGTGTTTTTCTGTTTGTTCACCATTAGATGGACTTTTTTGGATACTAATACACTTTTTAACTAATCGGTGCAGTTAAATATAAAGGCATGCACATGGCTTATTCTGCTACTTGTAGATCATGTTCTGATCTCACTCCCAGTAAGAAATTCCTATCAATGAAAGGGAAGCAAGATCCTACTGCTGCACACTGCAGCAGCATATGGAGGTGACAACAGAGTAACAGTGAAAGTCCCATCAAGTCTTGTTTAAAATATAGATGTCCTCAGGTAATCACTTCTAAGACTGATAAGGTTTCGATCCATTTCCTCCTAGTCCTTTTCTTGCTTTTATTATTGTTTCTTGTATGATCTGCGCTCTTTTCTTGCCTTTAAATCTCAGTTTTGACTGTCAGGCCTTTGAGGATGAGCTAGAGTTTTACAAATGCTTCTGATTTTATGGACACTAAAGTAATTATTAAGAGAAGAAATGTGTAATAAATGAAGTATCTTATTTCTGTTCTTGTTTTTTCTAGATCATGGCAGTGGGCATCTGGAACTGACTGTAGTGGGAGGAATACGTTTGCTGGGGATTTTCCAGTAGAAAACCAGTGAGGCAGGTGTTTGCTTTCCTTTGTTTCAGTGCAACATTGAATGATCTTGATATGTGCATATTAACACAACTTATTTGAAGCAACAATTGACTTTGTCAGATTTTGTCCTCTAAAGGTAGGAATACATTGATTTGGCCCCTTTGAAGTGGCATTTTTGTTTTCAATGTGACTTAGAATTGCTTGTTCAGGAGCTTTCACGTATGTAATCTGTAGCAAGGTGCCTTTCTGACTCTGATAACTACAGGAGACACGTGATTCTGAGAGATAAGTGCTGGTCTTGGGTTTTGCTCTTTTTCTTAGCAGTGAACTGAGAACTTCATTAGCTATTCCAACACCTGCAACTCTTCACCTGTTTCTTTTGTAGATATCCTGACTTCTGAATGTGTGGTAAAAACAGTAAGTGAAATAGCCTATTTTTTAGCTCTAATATATTTAAGAATACTTTGGAATATATTTCAAATGATGATATGAGTGGGTGTTTTGTGATTGTTGTTGTCTAACTTGTTGCTTGTAAATTCACTTGATAATTTTAAGATTTTAGGAGAGACTGCTTTATAGTTGGAACTGGAAAATTAGATGTGAGATCTGCTGCCATACCTTTTAAAGGTCGAAAGAATGCATAATACCTTCTTATTTTTACCCTTCATTGGGCACTGATTACCAGTGCAATTAATTATGTGATAATTTAAAAGCAAAGTATAGGATCTGTCTCAGACATAGTTTCAAATGAAAGGATTTTAATAAACATTTATACCAGAAGTAATAATGTCGGTTACACGATGAAAACGTATGTTAGTAATAAAATATCATCCATCAGGAATTCTGTTCTATCGTGATATTGCTCTCTAGAGATATGACTAGTTGCAAAATGATTATAGCAAAATAAGCTCTGAACAGAGATGATGTTTTTATGTGTGAGACAGCATTAGTTCTTCAAAAAGGTAAACCATAAACAGTAATGCCAAGTAGTGCTCTTCCTCACTCACTGTCAAGCTACATCACAAAAGAGGGAAGAACATCTCTCCATATTAAGCTGCATTTTTTAAACTCTAGCCATCCAGTGTTTTTATCTGGCATGTGAATTCATCTTACTTATGCTGTGCCATTAATTTGCTGTGGGAGGATATCTGTCCTCAGAAGTGAAATGTAAGCAGGAACGCACTCTCCTTCCATCTTCAGCAACTGAAATGCAGTATTCCTTTGTGTAAATAAATGGAGTACCTACAAAGAGTGCCAAGTTGACAGCCGTGGCATGTGGAGCCATAAACTTGCTATTGAGCAGGCAGCCGTCGTGGAAGCTTACCCGGTTTTGTCAGCCTGTCCTGAGCAGAGCCAAGCACCAGGTGTGAGGGTTGTGAGGTTTCTGTTCTGGCTTTGACACCTCTCGGGCAATGCTGGAGGTGGCATAGCTGAGAACCACTTGTGAGCCGGGGAGGAGGCACCTGTTCACTTGGCACTGGAGTGAACCCCCAATTCATACTTCATGTGCCCTTAAATAACCACCAGGCTTCTCACTGCCAGCAGATTTAGCTGGAGCTGATGGGCAAGGCATAAGATGTGCCTAGTTACCTGACAGTCCCATTGGACTGTCATTGGCTGTGCCTGGGGAAGTTGTTGTGCCAGGGGGAGTTTAGACGGGATATTAGGAATAATTTCTTCACAAAGAAGGTGTTCAGGCATTGCAACAGGCTGCCTAGGGCTGTGGTGGAGTCACTGTCCCTGGGGGTGTTAACAAAGTGTGTAGATGAGGCCCTCAGTGACGTGGTTTAGGGGTAGACTTGGCAGTCCTGGGGTAAAGGTTGGACTTGGTGATATTAAAGGTCTTTTCCAACCTGGTTGATTCTATGATAATATTGAAAATGGTAAAATCCTGTTGGTGGTTGTTAGTGATGCTGCTTGAGAGTGGACAGCAGGACAGCACTAGGGTAAAGGAAGATGGTTGTCATGAAAGATACACTGTCAGGTATAGCAATCACATCCATCCGGAGGAGAAAGACACACAGGTGTGTGATTTCTGAAAAAAAGGGAGATCTCGTTGCCTCAACCAAGAAATTACAGCTACAGAATGAGCCAGTTGCCCAAGTGAGTATGCACAGTAGATACCCTGGCTGTGGGCTCACAGTGGTTGTAGTGTAGCAGATAAAGCCAACAAGCTGTTTGTCAAAGGACTGTTTTTCCTTCTTAAATCCCTTTCAGATGAAGTGAAGATTTTCTTTCTTCTCATCTGTGTGGGTATAAGTTTCTTAAAAAAGCAGGTTAGAGAAACAGCTGTCAGGAATGTCATAGTTGTTCTTGCTTCAGGGCAAGCTGATAGACCTTTGGGCTCCTATCTTCCTTTTTCCTATAACTGGAGGTGGCCCTAGTAACGTCTCTATGTGTAAATATTTGTTCTCTCCTGCCTGCTGCAATTTTTTCAGCAACATCTTTGCTGGTTGAAAAGAGCAGTCCCTTTAGACTCAGCATCTTTTGAAGTCTGTAGGTATAAAAAGACACTCATTGTTCAGTGCATCTCCACAAAGATTCCTTCTTAATCCTGATTGTGTGTACCCATCCCTTGGTTGAGCCTTCCCATGCAGAAGAATTTGAGTTGATTCACATTTTGTCATAACTGCATGTAGAGTAATACACCACACTTTCTTTTTAAGCAATCTGATCAGTTGTGACACTTTCCAACTCCATTAAAAAAAATCCTCATAGTAGTTAAGAGCACCCACTAGTTTGAACAAACTCCTGAAACTCCTCAAAGTATTTGCTTTGCCATGCCATTTTACTGTTTACAGTGCCTGGAGCTTTTGCTTCTGATAAATGGTCATAAAAAGGAACAGACTATTCATTTTTATGTCTATACATTTGTTTGTGTTGCCCTTGCGGAACATGTTGTAATCTCGTGAAGTTACCAATCAGGACAAATTTGACCTGCAAATGGTACTTGAAGAGAATACTGGTACTCAATATGTAGGTATGACATTTTGGTTCAAGGCAGAGTTCTGACAATTGGAGAAGCCATCCTGACACTGTGCTATTGCTTAGACCTTGTCCAAGTAATTTCACTTAGTGCTCATCTTCACATTTTTGTCTTCACAACTCCACTTGCCCAGGTCCAGTTCATGAAGTCCAGGCAAGGTACTACTCAAACATCTGTACAAGTTCCTTGGTTTCTTCTTGAACTGGTTCCTGGAGATTGAACTTGTTCTAATAGGGACTTGGCCTCAGCAGGGGTTCCTGTACCTGTTCCCTGATTTTAAAGGAAAAAGAAAGTAAAATTCACAGAGCTTTTTCTCTGAAAGAGGCTTTAAGTTCTTTTTAGGTGGAAAGTGTGGAAAGGAGCTTGCTAGTTGAGTATGTTCAAAAAGTGTCCAAAAAGATCTTAGCAGTCCTGGTAATTACTCATTTCATCAGACCATCTATATTTAAAGTGAACTACAGAGTTCTTTCCTATAATGCCTACTTCAAATAATGCTGCTTTACACTTGAAGGGCCAAATAAGGAAATAGAATCTCGCAGGAGTTTCTTTCCCTTTTATTTCATATAGCTCAGAGCCTTGCTGTAACAAAAGCCTTTCTTTCTATCAAACCTGTTTAACATATCCAACCAAACAAACTATCTCCTAAAGAAAGCAGGAGCACTTTTTTATGTGTGCCTTGCTCCAGCCCTGGCTCTTGAGGACATTACTGCATTTATCAATGTACTAAATGAGCGATTTTGGACAGCTTCTGTGTTCTGATTTGTTTTGTTTTGCCTTTTTTTTTTTTTCCCTCCCCCCTCCCTCCCTTCTTCCCCTTTTAATTTGTCTAGGGAAAAAAAAAAGCAGCTCCTCCAGTGTTGTTTCCTGCAAAGACCATTCTTCAGTGCTCGTTGGACAGCACAGGGCTCTTGAAGTGATAGCTAATTGGTGGAAGAAAGGCCCTGATTGTCTTGAGGGAGCTGGAAAGTGCTGCGTGTGCTGCTGAAAGGGACTAGGGAG
The DNA here is from genome assembly GCA_032466535.1 of Forpus xanthops. Taxonomy (NCBI): domain Eukaryota; kingdom Metazoa; phylum Chordata; class Aves; order Psittaciformes; family Psittacidae; genus Forpus; species Forpus xanthops. Next base: position 1,189 of record JASSUY010009875.1, on the reverse strand, counting down.
AAGGTGCCTGGTTTCGCCAAGCAGCTGCTGCTGGAGATGTTTGGAGATTACATCAGCACTGGAAAAAAGGGGCAAAAAAAAAAGAGGAGAGAGAAGTCCAACTTCACAGAGACTGAGTTTATGGAGGGCTTTTTTCCCCTTCCAAAGGTCTTCTGACAATACTGTCATTGTCAATATAAGAGTTGTTAATTCTTTATGAATAGCACATGGGGCCTCTTGACTAAATAGTACGTTACATGTCCCAAATCTGTCAGCTGGACTCTTCTCTCACATGCTAGTGAGATCACTTTGGTTGGAATGCTACAGGAATTGCTGGGCTGGCCACACAGAACTGAATACTGCATTTATATAATTAGACCTCCTTTTATTTTGCATTACCTCATTATTCTAGCTTAAATATGGAATCAGCCCTTTTGATGATTTTACTGGTTGTCATTATATTAGTACGGTACATTTTGTGGTCCTGTCTTAGTGCTTATATAGATTATAAACTGTCCCAAAGGTTTCCTGACACAAGAAAATGGGACTAAGAGACTTCAAAAGGCTCCTTGGGATTTCAATTGACAATGGGGGGAACTGGATAAGGTAAAAAGAGCTATTACAGATTTTACCTTGGGATCTGATGAGAGAGAAATGACCTGTTGAGGCTGCAACAGAAGTGAAAATTCTTCAGAAAGCCTCGTGCTGATGGAAGGGAGAAAAACAACTGATTGAGTCAAGTAACTTCCTGTCAAACTCGGGCATGTATTTGTTGTTGAGAACAGACTTGTGGAGTTGTGCCAAGTAAATGCTCTGGACAAGCTGGAAGGGAATCCTGTTACAGGACAGTCCAAGACTGCCAGTGGCCTAGTCTTGATCTGTGGCATGTGATGGCTTGCTGCCTGCTGGACTGACTGCTGGTCTGTGCGTTGTCAGCAGCACAGCCTACCTGGATGCAGCAACTAACAGCTCCTGAAGGAAGCTGAAGATCACTGGCCAAACTCAGTACTCAAGTGCCACTATGTGGGCTTGCAGGAGTAGGGTTTTTACCTGGCTGGCTGGTTCCTTAAAATTCCTCGTGGTTCCTTCCTGCTCAGGTGGATCTGAAGATAACCAAATGTTTTGAACTGACTCTGGAATGTGTTGCCCAGGGAAGTTGTGAATGCTCCATCGCTGGCAGTGTTCAAGGCTGGGTTGGACATAGCCTTGG
>JASSUY010009874.1:0-11075 GCA_032466535.1 Forpus xanthops | reverse complement strand
TACAAGAACAGGACATAAAGGTAGGGAGTATCTGGAAAGGCAGGGGCCCAGGATGGGCTGCAGTTAAACTAACTGATGAGCAGGACAGGATGACTGTTATGTCTGTGGTGTTAGCGAACCGATTAAGCTAGTATAAGCATCTACTGCGCATACTTCAAAGGCTGCCAGCAGTGATGAAGATTGTTGGAAGAAGTAAACGACCACAGAGAACCCAGAGAACCCCACCACATTTTTGTATGCATGCGAGGAACTTTCGGGGAAATGATGTAATCCATATGTAGCCTCATGAATACGTATGTGTGTTTGGTAGCTATATAAGGACTGCTTGTGTAGCAATATGGTGACACACGTTATCCCCTGTGTCTCCCAGCTCTGCAATAAATACCTGCTTGTCAACTAAGAAAACTTCATTGGCAAGTTTGTTCCTGGAGATTTCTCTGAATCAGAGGAAGAAGTACACAGACAGAGTTTGAGGTGGGAAAGCAAGGAGCGACAGCAATGCTGGTGACACTGTTGTGGAGCTCACCGCGTGTAGATACCCAACACCAGCTTTCTGTCCTGGATCTTCAGCAGTGGAAGCTGGGGCCCAACATTCTGCTCTGCATTGTGTGCTCGGAACGGCTGCTAGAAGGCAACGTAGAGGTTACACACTACTGGGCTTTTAGGAGGGAAAGTGGGAAGCAAGAGCAACACTAGTGGCTTCCTTGCGAAGTTCTGTGTGTGCAAAGAGGCCCAGCAGTATCTTTCTGTCCTGGCTCTTCAGCTGTCAGAGCAGGGGCTGGATGTTCACCCTTGAGCTTCTTTTTTTAGCAAGGTATTGGAGAAAGGGTATAATACAAATGCCATTCAAAGAACATCTTTGTCAAATGCTTTTTCTGTGGAGAATGATGACATGTAAATCTACCACTCTTCCAGAAGATGTAGTCAGAATTACTGAAAGTAGAAATTTGATGTGATCTTTCTTCTAAGGTCATACCTCTCTCTCAGCCAGCTTGTGGGCACAGTAATTCTGTGATACGGTTTTTGGTTTCTTTCATGGAAGCCAAGTCTTTCCTGAGAGCACTGAGATCTCTGTCAGCTCTTCTCATTTTTCAGTCTGACTCAAAATGCACTTTAGCTTTGAAGCTGCTGTGTACCAGAAAAAGACATTTTATACAGATGCTTTTTGTGTTACATTAGTTATTTTATCACTCTAAGGTAGTAGGATTAGTTGAGACAACAGTAACAGAGTAACAAAACCAGTATCCACATGAGCTTTATATAAATGACATCTATAAAAGAAATCTCATTGAAAATTCAGCTATGTTTTTATTATTAACATCATTAGTCTGACACATTTTTAGCTGCTTAAATTTTTGTTTCAGTTCAAGCCCTGAATGACTTAAACTGATAAAAAAAGGAGTAAAATGACAGATATATCATCATATCTTCGTTTGCATATGAACACCAAACCCAAATCTGTGGTAGCAGAAATGCATGGTTATACTCCCAGAAAATTTGACTGCTTAACAATACTAAAAGTGACTTTGCTGCTTCTGGAAGGCTAGAATGTAGCATTGCCATATATTTTAATATTTAAACTGAGGACATGTTCTGTTTGAAGTAATTCTAATGAAAACTGGGTAACATGAATGGAGTCAGTGGGCTTTGTGTGTGGAGATTTATAGATCTTGGCTGAAGCAAGACCTCTTGCAGTAAGACTGATATCAGCTGAGAAGCTTCTTTTCTCTTAGTACATCCAGATTCTCTGCTATCTGGAGTACTCTTCCAAAAGCTATGTTGTGTCTCAGATTTAGAAAAAAACAATTAGTCATGACAACATTTCTAAGCTTCTCACAGTTAGGAGTTGGCTATTCTACGTAAGTACCTTATATTCTGTTACCAAAAAAAAGAAAAAAGTCACCTTGTTATTAGTTGTGAACAGACCAGAATGCATCTCCTTCCTTTGATTGTTCATTAATGGCCAAGAAATTTCCTGTGCTCAGTAAGAGCACAGCTGATTGAGACAAAATTCATGATTGCAGACAACTAAGGACTAGTCTGATCTTCTATTTAAGATTTCTGATTTGTGTATGTATCAAACTACACATGAAGCAAGGAAGCTGATTTCCTTTTCTGTTATTTTTATTAACAGAAACACCCTGTGAGAATGTCCATCTGCTAAAACTACAATTCGTGAAATGATTTGGGATTTCCCTTGTGTACTGGGATATGGTTATGACCCTAGCTCATTATAAACAGTTTTGTTTTTTTTTCCTGCTGGTAACTCTTGTCTTAAGCACTTGCTAATTTTCAACAAGTATGCAATTAGAGCTTCATATAGGCTTCCTTATTGATAACAGCGGAAAAATATACCAAGATAAATTGCTAAATTAATATAGATCTGCAAATCATGCTATCAACAGCATCTGCAATGTATTTAGCATATTGTAGAGTGGTTTGACTGATGTGATATAATTAAATGGATTGACAAATATCTAATACTAAAAATAATAGAAGTGTATGTGCCAGAAAAATATGTCAGTATCAGAGTGGCATGGAGGGACTCAACTTTGCCTATCTGTGGCATACTTGGCATAAATGAGATTCTGTTCCTTCTTACACAGTCAGTTAAAATACTGTGTCACCTACAGCGTGTAGGCTTCACTTACAGTGCCTAAAATCATTGGGATGCTGAATGCTTTCCCTGTGTGTTGTTACAAGAGTGTCATTTTCCAAGATCCCCAGGAAAAGAGTTGTCTGATGGCTAAAGTGCTAGAAAGTCAAGAAAGTAATTTGTGGTGAATACTTGCTTTCATCCTTTAACATTTGATATTCTTTGCTTTGTATTACAGTAAATTTCTTATGCTTTTTTTGATGTGTTTTTTCTTTTTTTTTTTCAGTTTGTTAAGAATCACCTTTCATTTGTACCCCTTATAGCATGTAACACGTATCCCAGCAAGTGCTGCCTTTGGTACTACAGAGAACTCCTAGTGAAGTGACTGGTGGTGTTTCATCTAGCTTAAGTAGCAAGCACTCAGTGATTTTTCATTATCATACTGCAGTGCTCTGGATAGCAACACTGACAGACACTGAAATACAGATTTTAGACAAGGTTAGTTTAAGATGTATCCTTTTAAATTTCTGTCATGGTTTAAGCTCAGTGGGAGGAAGAAGATGGGAGGGAGGGAGATGCTGCATGTTTCTGAGTTACTGGCTGAGCTTAAACCATGACAATTTCATGGTCTTCTTAGTGTGTTTGACAGATGTTTAGAGATGGCACATCACCCTGTTTTTTTTCAGTGATACAGCTAGATGTATCTAGCTAGATTAACTGAACATACTTCTTTAAAATCAGGAGGAACCACGCTTAAAAGTATAATTTGAGACTAAAATCAGCCACTTCAAAACCAGAAAATGTCATGAGTACTTTTGCTTGAGCATGTGTGTAATAACACTATTTCTACAGTATTCTATTACTACTTTCTTTACTAGGCTGTCACTGTTTGCAGCTCGATAAATAGACAATGGGGACATGCTAAAGAAATTTTCCTTCATGGCTTAGCTGGATCTCTGCATTCATTTTCTCCTAGTATCAAGCAACATTTTACTAACTGCTGATTTACAGGACCTCCTCTGATCCCCTGTGCCTCAGCTTCACACTACACACACATGACCAGCACAGATCAGATACTTGGTGTAAAACTTACCTAAGCACTAACTAAGCTCAGCACTAAAAAAATTAGATAAAATAGAAAATGCCAGGGAACCTTGTGTTTGAGTATTACTGCCTTTAGCACCTCAAACAAAAAGAGATCTGAATGTTAGAGATGGATGCATGTAATCAAATAAATATCATCAATAACAATAACTTAGAGGGGTTTTAGATAGAGGATTATCTTCTAGAAAATGCAGACAATGTTTAGAGAACAGTAATGTGTGTTTGTTATAAAATGGATGTGCTTCTTCTAGTTACTGAAGTTACTGATAGGGCTTCTTTTGGAAAGCCCCTTTCATTGTATTTGAAATCAAAACACACAAAATCTGAAATTAATGCATTCACTTAAAAACACAAGCAGGTTGTGATGTTCCTATGAAGCTCAACCTCTTCACCCTTTTAATTGCTTTTGCTTTTATTATGGACTTGTGATAGTATTGCGTGATGCAATAGGCTTTATAAAAAGCCAGCAACAATAAGCACTTTCCACTTCCATTTAAAATATCTAGGTCAAGTGAGAGTGAATTTAAGACTAAGAATTTCTGAGAAAGATGGAAGTGGGAAGCCTGGTTTCACTTTGGGTGTGTGATGTGGATTCTTTCTTCTGAGGAGGACTGGTCTCCCACTGCTACCTTACCCTCTGTGAGACTGTTATTAGAACCTTTTCTCTGTATCTAAGTCATCTTATCTCATGAAGCTTTGTAAAACTTAATGCCAGTGCCTCCTCAGCCAAATTAAACCAGTGGGTTAAGAAATCATTGGTTCCATTGATTCAAAAGGAACTGACATACATATATACACAAAATGCTCAGTATGCTCATTTTAGTCTTAGATTTTTTTCAGGAAAACAGGTCTGAAAACTCTCCCTGTTGCCAGTCCTAGGAAAGCCTGTCACAATAGTTTTTTGTAGCTGGATACTTAGGTTTTATATCAGATGTGTTGACCTCAGCAGTATAGCTTACAGAGGATGAGACGTTCCAGGCTGTGTCTTATATGGTTCCTGTCCTTTTGCTAGAAAAGATTAAATAGGAGCTGATCAGACAGAGTAAGAAAAAAGGAAAAAGTTGAAAAAAAAAACAAAAGAGGGGAGAAAAAAATAGAGAACTCATCAATTACACTGACAACTACATAATATGAAACTGCACTCATTAATTGGGAGAATTCCCTATTATTACCCAAAATTAAGATGTTTTCTAGCCCATTTTTTAATTAGGGAACCCAAGAATGTTATATTTTGATATTCAAGTACTTATTTGCCTCTAGACCTTAATGGCATCCATACCACAATAGCTTTTATAGCTAAGAGTGGTTAGAAACTCAGAAGTAACTTGACAAACTAAAGGCAGGGGGGTTAAATTTATGTGTCACATACACAATATGCAATGATCTGAAGTGCCTGGGTTATATAAAGTGGTATTCTCTGGAAAGAAATAGAGGCTGATAGTTAAAAAGAAAAGATTTATAGCTGCGAGTTCAAGAAAATATTTGCATCATCCCCTGTAGAATGCTCTCATCTTTGGTACTCTGTTGTGATGGCAGTGAGGAAGCCCTAGGTCTTCAATAAAATAATCAGTTATCCATCTTCCAGTCTTTTCCTCTTTCTTTTGTTTTTTTCTTTTTGCTGGTAAGAGTGAGAAGGAAAAAGAAAAAAAAAAAAAAAAAACAAAACCAAACCACGGGTGTGAGTATTCAAATTCTCATTTTCTTGAGCACTCAGCAAGATTTTCAAGAAAATCTGTCTCTTTTTGAAGTGGTTAACTTCTACTTTTGGTAAAACTTTTAGGGTAGATAAGAAAGCTTCATGTCACCTTAAAGCAGCTAAATCTTCTGAGCACCATAGCCTAAAAATGTTATCCAGAGGAACAAATGGAAGTGAGTGAAAAAACAAGTAGTAGACCAAGGGGAATGATGGTCAGCAACAGGAATTGATTTCAAGTGGGACTGCAGGGAAGAGACAGATTCTCAAGATGATTGTTTATGGTTTGTTTGTGTTTAAATCACAGTATGTAAAGCCTAAACCTTCATGGAGTCACCTTGGTTGGTTGTGAGTTTTCACACGCTCCTTTAAGCAGGAGTCTAATCACTGTACTGATTAAAACTGAGTATTTCTTACTGGGAACTCTCTTGAGGCGTTTGCAGCTCTTGAGAGCATGGCAGATGGGCAGGGCATGGATTCATGCCTGGCCAAGGCTTTGGGTGCTCAAGAGCTCTCTGAAGGTAGCCTAGAAGACTCAGGAGCCTGTGTTTCTGCACAGCCAGCAGTGTGCCTCGGGTGACAGCCTTAATGCATGCAACCAACCCACAGAAATACGACAGCTCCGGGACTAGTGATTGACGTGATTTTGTTTGGGTCTTTTTTACTTCTCTTTTGCGGGCAGTCCACCCTTCCCACCCCCCCCCCCCCCCCCCCCCCCCTTCTTAATTGTTTTCTTGCTTGAGTATCAAAGCCTGTCTCCTGCTTGTCTTTATCATCTGAAATAGCTCTCTCTGCACTGAATGAACAGACACAAAGCAAGACTGGGCTGGACCCTGGGAGGATCTTGACTACGGGAGGAGCAGCCTGGTTGTCTAATTTGTGATGCTGGGGGGTAAGGAGATTTAACACCACTGCAGATGGCTGACTGCAGCCTGGCACTAGGACTGTGGCTCGTGCTGCTTCTCCAGTATATCCACACAGCCCCACAGGTAAGGCAGAGTGGCACCAGGATCATGCATCCCCTCAGGGTGCAGGAGCCTGAAGAGGTCTGCGGTCACCATGGTCTGCAGGGCTATCCTGCCCATAGGCTGAGTGCTGGGTAGCGGGCATCCACATAAATGGACTTCATGCAATGCAAGGTGACAAAGCTATAAAGCGAGCAAAGAGGAGAGTTTTCCCTCTCCGGGAAATTTGCAGGCAGGAGCTGGGGATATGAGTTATGATCTGAATATTTTGGTGGCATTGATAGTGTTACTGCACCTCCAGGCACATGGGAATGAGGAAAAATTTCATAGGGGTGGGGGCCTGCTCTTGTTTGTTTGGGTGAGTAGCTTTTATTTTCACCTGGGTGGCCAGGTGCTCTGTGAGAGGTACATTCCTTGCAAAGCTCTGTTCAGAGGGCTTCTGCTGATGCTGCTGATGTGAATCATGACTGGTAAAATGAAAGGTGTAAAGGCAAACAACAGTAAAATACCTTCCTTTATACAACTGCACGTCCCTCTGACAATGACTTCCTCATGAGTGGGCTATTACTTCTTTATCAAATTGACTTAAAATAGGCATAGCCACTAGTTGCACTCAGCTGATGCTGTAGGTGCAAGCTAGCTCCCTGCTGAGATTGTGTAACGTCTTGTGGGTTTCCTTCCCCCCTGCCAGCATGTAACCCTTCCTGCCTAGTCAATCCTGTGATGATGAACCCTCAGCTCCTGGCATAAATCCAGGTAATTTCCCTGGCTGACACTTATCCACACACATTTGAAACCAAAAAGGTCAGTTGCAGACGCCCTTTGCACAATCAAGTAGGTGAGTGATAACATACCGTGTGGGACCATGGATTTGGCCATTTTCTCTTGTAGTGAAAGTATGAGTATATATTAGTCCAAGGCACCTGTCTGTACACTGTAACTAAATGATATAGCCCATCGCTTGTACTGTCAGGAGATTCTTTTCCAAGAAACTGACTCTAATTAGATCTCTGAAAATAACCAGGTCCTGCATCCTCCTCACAGACATTTGAAAAATATCCTCCTGGTTGTTTTGGTAAGAGTAGGAGTTTGCCCTTGTGTGTTTAGTTGTAAATTCTTCCCCCACACTGCAAGTTTCCTCTGCTTTGCCTGGTTATCTGTCCTGCCACTGTCTTCTTCCTGAAGAAAAGGAAGGATCCCCAACTGTAAGATTGGAATCTGTGATTCTTACTTAGGAGGGCATTCAGATAAGCCTCTCCAGTCTGCTGAATGCAAAATGCTTTAGGAGAAAGGCATAGAATTACGGAATAATTAGGGTTAGAAAGGACCTTAAGATCATCTAGTTCCAACTCTCCTGCCATATGCAGGGACACCTCACACTAAACCTTGTCTCCCAAAACTCTGTCAAACCCGGCCTTGAACACTGCCAGGGATGGAGCATTTACAACTTCCCTGGGCAACCCATTCCAGTACCTCAGCACTGTCACTGTAAATAACTTCTTTTCCTTGTATCTAACCTGAACTTCCCCTGTTGAAATTTGAACCCAACACCCCTTGTCCTACCACTACAGTGCCTAATGAAGAGTCCCTCTCCAGCATCCTTATAGGCCCCCTTCAGATATTGGAAGGCTGCTATGAGGTCTCCACGCAGCCTTCTCTTCTTCAGGCTGAACAGCCCCAAGTTTCTCAGCCTGTCTTCATATGGCAATAGAAAAAAAAAAAAAGGTATTTTTGCTGGGTTTTTTATGTAGCTTTTGGTATTGTGCTAACAAAAGAGGAAGAGAAAAAACTTGTTTTTCTGATATTCTCTGCCAACATTCAGACTCACTGCAAATCACCAGTTACCTGGAATAAATGCATGGATCTTGTTGGCATAAGCAACTGGCTTTTCACTGTTTTTCTGTACTGCCTCTATCACAGCAACACTTGTTTTTACTGTTACTGAGGACAAGTGATAGTATTTAATGTGATCAAGTCACAGCTTATTGACCATATTTTAAATCATATCCCACCTCATTTGAGCCCAAAGTTTGAGTTTGTTTTAATATTCTGTCAACTTTCATTTGCTAATAACGTCCTTACCATTAAGCGGATGAAGTTTGGCTACTGGAGTTTTAGGTTACCAGCTTCTTTTGTACTGTCAGAATTTGAATAGAAGCTTGAAAGGTAGTCAACTGTTTTGCTATAGGATTAGTCAGTTCTAGAATAGCCAATGCTGGTAGAAGTTTTCAGGTATTTTACTGTAATATTCTTTCTTACTGACTTACAGCTCATTTCTAGCAAACTTTTCTTGCTCTGCCTCACCATCACTTTTTCTCTATGAGCTCAAAAGACCGTAAATAAATGAGTCAAACCTTGTCCTGACTGAATTGCAGAGTAGCATACTGAATTCAGCCCCATCTTTACAATTGCCTGTATTAAAACTGAAATAGCAAACGCATAGATACAAGGAAAGTGAGCAGAGTTACAAAATCCTATTTTGCAAAACAAATTCTAAAAATTGAGCACTGCAATAACACATTGCAAATCCATTTGCTTTAGTTACTTGGGCCTTGAGCTGCAATGCTTTAAAGAAGGACAAAACATAGTTGACCTGATAGGTCAGGAAAAGCACTAAGCCAAGGGATCCCTGGTCAGCCTGCTACAGAGCAGTCCAAGCAGGATACAAATTGTGGCCTTTTCTTTCACAAAACATATTCCAGCTCCCTCTGAATCAAACCCCCTTATTTGAAATGCATGTAGGTAAAGATTGGTGAAATTCAGTCTCTGTCTCCCTCCAATTGAACAATTCACTGAATCCAATTTAAGAACTTCTTGCATTAGTGTGATATAGACTCATGGCTTGCTCAAATTGGTTCAAAAACTGTGGACAGTTTATCTTTGCAGTGATGGCCTTTCTGCTACACAGATGATGGCTTGCCGTACCAGCTTACCTACTTGGTAGTTTAAACATTCATATGTTCCTGTACAGCTGGCATAAAGCAGCACTAACTCTGGATTGTGTCCTCATGCCCAATCCAGATCAAATCAATTCTGGTACAGAAAACAAATGCAGAATTAACATCTGTGAGGTTTCCCATTACAACTGTGCCTGTCAGCAGAGACCTGTCACACAAAGTGGAAGCTCTGCGCCTGGATACACAATGCTACCAACTTTTTTTCATTGAATTTAGTGCAAGTGACTGTGCAGCTACAGGTTGAGTTGTTTCAGTGCAGTAACCCCCTGAAAAACAACAAATTCAGAAAGCAGAATTTTCAGTCAAATGAACTCTTTGAACTGAAACATCTCCTGGAAGCACAATTGCTCTGTCTTAATAAAGGAGTTAGAGGGGAAGGAAAATGTGTGAACAGGTAAGAGAACAAAAGTAGGATTGCACCCTTGGGTGGCAAAGAGCCATAGCATTAGCATAGCTGTAACAGACATGTATTCCTACTTTGCTAATCCATTCTTAGTACAGACCCATCCAAAGTTCCCTCAGAATTAGTGGGAAGGATGAAGACCTACTGTCTGCCACAGCTGGTTTCCTTATATCACTCATCAATACTTCTGTGGTCTTCTTTGAATTTAAAAGCTTTTTAATAATACATATTAAAAACCAGAACTATAGGTATAAACGGACAATATATCTTTGGGATAAAATGTTTTTTTTTTTATTGAGAATTAATTACATTTTGGAGAAGGAAATGCTGCCTTAGAAAGTAAAATAGTGCTAGAATTCTACATTTCCTTGGTAGAACCTAACTTCTGTTTCTGCGTGTCTTGAGATTCAGACAAAAATGGATAAGGAGGAGGGACAGTCAAAAGATGAAAGAGAAGATGACTTTGAATGTTAGCTAAACAGGATTTTGAGGTTAGTGCATTTTATTCTGTATCTTGCAGAGGTGAAGAGAGTTTGTTCTGTAAAGTTTATTGGAGATTTCCTTGATAAAGCCAAGCTATGTCACAGTTATGGCTGACTATGGATGATACCACACTCTTTAGTGTTTCCAGGAAGAAGATGGAGTAGTAAGTGATAAAGATGATGGAGTAAATCTCTCACTGGCTAACTCACAATTGCTGCAAGCCAGAAGAAATTACCAAAACTAAGCGGAGAATTTCTTGGCACTTTCTTTTTTGTGGGACTCTAAACACAGGCACCATGGAATTAAAACAGTGAATCCCAGTATTCACAGCTGCTGGTTTTTTTTGTAAGGAGGTGGTAGTATTGGGATTTTGTAATGCAAGGCTGAAACTTTTTTTGATTTATCCCTTTCTTTCATTTCAAAAGCTATTTATGAGCAACTAGGACCAGCTAAGCCAAAACTTAACCTTCAGCTTCTCCTTAACAAAGAGTCTTAATATAAATAAACTGGTTCTGGCTGGAAAAATTAGTTTTATCAGTGATAGTCACAAAATCCTGCGGCAAAGTAATCATGGTTTGCTTTTTTTCTTGTCTTTTTTTATGTGACAGGGTTAAATTTCCATTGTCATCCTTGAATGTATTAAGAATTGATTTGTCGACTCAAGTTTGTTCTAACAAATGGGATAATTATAGAATAGTTAGGGTTGGAAAGGACCTTAAGATCATCTAGTTCCAAACCCCCTGCTACGGGCAAGGACACCTCCCACTAAACCATGCCACCCAAGGTTCTATCCAAGATGGCCTTGAACACTGCCAGTGATGGAGCATTCACAACTTCTCTGGGCAACCCATTCCAGTGCCTCACCACCCTTACA
>JASSUY010009873.1:0-19631 GCA_032466535.1 Forpus xanthops | reverse complement strand
GTGGCATGGTTTAGTGGGAGGTGTCCCTGCCCATAGCAGGGGGGTTGGAACTAGATGATCTTGAGGTCCTTTCCAACACTAACTATTCTATGATTGTATGTACCAGAGATTCATTACCCTTTCCTGCACAGTAAAATACTGTAGCAACGTTTATCTTTACAATATGACTCCTTTCACCATTTTCACCATTCATCGGTGCTTAGACACAGAGAACATGAAGCAGCTTGAGATTTGAAACCAGATGCCTAAGTGTCATGTGATATACACACCATTGACACCAATTTTCATTTATGAGATTTTCTCTTGTTGAAGAAAGCTTGCCTTATGTGGGCTTTTCACCTTGCATTTTATTAAAAGGGGGGAAAAAAAAGCCTGAAGATCCTGTACTACCTTCTATCATAAGTATCTTTTATCAGATCACATAACAGGCTCCAGAGTAACGTAGAACTGTAGACAACACAGAAATGTTCTCCCCCAGACATGGCCTTATATTGTGGTGTCCAAAGCCTGTATTACACCCTCTGAATTTAGAATCCTTTAAGTATGTAAGTTTGGACCATCAAAAACTCCATGGTTCTAGAGAAGTGAACCAACGTTGAAGAGGATGCTAACATATTTGTATGTTAGTGGTCAGAAATTATCATGGTTTCAGCGGAAAGAGAAATACAAGTTTATTCTATAAATCAAAGACAGAAGTTCCACTGCAGTGCATCCATTTCAAAGAATGCAGAAACTTCACATGCAGAAATGGATGTCACAGCCTGGAAGTCCTACAGACGCTTTCTGGCACAGCTTTAACCATTTGCAAAGGCCATCCTCTTCCTGTCCTCAAGAAGTCTTCTTCAACAGAAGTCTTCTGTAACTGTATTTAATGAAGTTGTTTCAAATGCCTTGCTTTATTCTAACATGGAACAAAATGAAAAAAGCTAAAACCTCAAATACATCTGTGAGTTATCCTCTGGAACAGGTCAAGTTGTAATAACCACTGTACAAAAAGCAAGTATTTTTACCGATTTATTTTTAAGTCGAACTGAAGTCAACCACCTGAGGTAGCAATTTATGAATGTCAAGAAGGTTTGAGTATTTTTTCAACAAGAAATACCATCAGTTCGTTACAGACCACAGCCAAAATAGAGACACAAAATGTAGTTAGTTATACATTAGGAAAGTTAAGAAAGACACTGTAAATGCTAGGAAAAAAACGTGCTTATGAGGCTCTCATTTCTTCTGAAAATGGTTGCTAAGTAAAGGTTTTTCTCAGATTCAGCACATTTCTACCAGCCCATCTATATCACCTATTCCTAATCTCTTCCTTCTCTTTTACAAACTTAATCAAATGCTTTCTACCTTGCTTTCCTTTTCCCAAAGCTATTCAATGTGAACATGAGATAATATACAAAGTAAAAAGTGGGTCTACTTCTATTTTGAGAAATAAAGTAAGCTTAGAGCAAAAAGCATCCACCTCATAAGTATAGAAGAGCTTCTCAGTAATTTTTAAGGTTTCAGTGAAAACCCAAAGGGCCCTTTCCTCATGCCCCCTCCTACCTTTTGCCCTTGCACCCTCTCACATCTCAGGTTCTCTGTGCATGGCTATTACTTAGAACACCAACTTCCATTTCCATGGAGAAAGAATGAGGATTTTAAAGAGCAAGCAGAGTTCCTATGGATTTTTTCAGATAAGGCATCATAATATTGCTTAGGCAAGTAAGGTACTCACGTAATTTGCTAATAACAGGTAGAAGTCCACCCCAAGTCCGCAGGTATTCTGCTCTGAAGCCATCCAATGAAAATAGTAACACTGGAGATTTGGTAAATCTGAACAAGTAGAAATTACAGTATTAGAAGACTGACTCCAAGAAGTAATTTCCAACCACTTATTTCAAAAAAGTTTCCCCCACATAGTGGGGATGTTCATTATGGGACTATAAATCAAACCAAGGAAGTAAATCTTCCTAAGCAGGGAAGCTTGAAGGTTGTGAGCAGACCAGCCACCTAGTCCCTCACCTCATAGGCTGGTGTAGCAACTGCACCCAAAAAGGCAGAGGATTACATGCACAGGGCCCAATTTCACAAGCACTCATAAAGAATGAGCCAAGACGCTCATGCAATCTGCCTGGCAGGTTTGAAACTTCTGTTCTTGAAATCAGTCCCACTGGAGCAGCACTCAACCACTCCAATCCCACCTCCTACCCCAAGGTAAAAGCAGGGAAAGAATAAAACACGCAGCCATGGCTTTCCCTTATTCTCTTTGCTCCTGAAAAATTCATGAACTATCTGGCATACGGGGAGAAATTATGTTTTTAAATGTACATATACAGGCAAAAAAAAATGTGTCAAAGTCTTATGTACAGGATTTGTCGAATGAACAGCTGTAACACAGATTTTTCCCCTTTATCTTATAAAGATTATTTAACCAGGAAGAAATTGATTACTGTACCAGAAGTACTACCAATCTCCACACTGAAAAATGCGGCCTTATGACTGAAACACTGCAGCAGCAGTATTTCTGCCTGGAACTTGACAGAACTTCAGAAGTGATCCTACTGGAGCTAACAAAAATTAGCTCTACCCTTCCAGGCTCTACAGGACTTATTTTTTCCAGCTTTGACTTGCTTCCAGCTTTAGCCCTATTCAACAATATCTCTCCAACTGTAAGTACTTATAACATCGCATCACAAACAGGAATAATCACCAGTAATTTCTTCCTTATAGAAAAACTACCCTATGTTTCATAGATATGAAGACATGCGAGACTGCAAAAAAAAAATCACTACAGTGCAGCAACAACCACTGAAAATACAGATTCACATCAAAGGATTGAAGGATTTTTTTACATGCCAATTGCAAGCTCAGTTTTCCTTTTTATGTTTACAAAATGTCAAATTAAAATGTTTAAAGCTTTGTTGCACTTCAGTTTCCCAAAATAAAACAGTGAGGAAGGCAAATATTTATAAAATGTTGACAATTTCTTTTTGGTGAGTTGCCCCACAAAAAAAGAAAATCCAGTCATTCACAAATGAAATATTTATGTCTTAGCTCAGTCAAACATGACTATATTAAACTGAAGACAAGCCAGGCAGCCAAAACATGTCTATCTTAAGAAAATTTCAATCAACAATATGGACAACAGTTCAGCCAAATGGCTTTAATTAGTCATAATCATTACATAGCCTACCCTACAGCCCAGACAGAATAAAACAAGATAATGTGTTTGCAGCCTGCTTTTTATTTCTACGGTACATGTAATACTACATTTTGAAAAATCTTAGTAAAAGCAGTTAGCTGGGAAGAAGAAATGAATGATCTTCAGATCAAGATCATTCAGATCAAAGACCTCTGGCAGAAAACAGTAGGGAAAACATCACGTACTGCCTTCACCCATATTACAAGTGTTGTTTGCACCACAGATTCCGATCTCTGAAACTTCTGCAAATACCTTCGCTGCCACCTCTCCCCCCCCAAAAAAAAAAAAAATTGATTCCCTCCACTACAAAAGTCTCAAAATCTTTATTGAGAAGGTTCCTGCAATAAACTATGAACCTCTCAACATTACATTCTGACGAGTCTAACTTCAAAACAAAAACCAAAACCACGTTTAAAACAACTCTTTAGAAAGGCACTTTATGCAACTGTTTCTGGTTTGGCACTTACAAGTAAACCAACTGTTAAGTACATGTTTTGGTTGTCTGCAAATCCAGCTACTGACCCCCTCACACATGTAATATTAAACCTGGCAAAACAGACCATTGCCACAACCAGGGAGTCTGGCCATTTCACTTCTATAATCTACACATACTGAAACTCAAAGAGTAAAATGATCTGCCCTGTGCTCAGGGAAGCAAAGCATGACAGACAATGTGGAACTGTACTCTTTGGAACAGGTTCAGTAAAATCCCCTGGCAAACTGACCTGAGCTCAGTTCTGAGATATATCAGCAATTTCCGTGACGTTTTCTTGTCAGTAGCCAAGGCTACACTTGCTGCTTCAAAAATGTGCCACCATGAACAAGTAAGCCTGGGAGGCTCAAGTTTTGTTTCTACCAGTGATTCACGCTAGCTTTGTCCAAACAGTATGACAAGGGTGTTTCACAGCTCTTGGATAAATATGTAGGCCAGTCACATCCTGACTCCAAACTGAAAGAAATGCAGTGGTAATTACCCATCCCTATAAATTGGCTTCTATGGAAACTAAATGCAGAAAATACAGGCTTGCTGTGGTCTAGCAGGTTCACTAGTCTGGGTGATCAAGAGCCTAGAACTGCAGACCATACTGCCAAGCTGACCTGCATTACCACAGGCAAGTTAGACCACAACTGAAGGAAAAAAATAGAAAAAAGAAACGGAAGAAAGAAGAAAGTCCCCTTGAAAAGCTAGACATACTGCACAAAACTTCCTATCCCAAGCACTACTGCCTATATAAAACCACAAAGCTTTCTTTGCTGGTAAACATACATAAAGCCTCAACAGAAGGTATAAGAGCAATCTTCAAATATACAAGAAATATCTGCAAAGAGGAAAGGAATCAATTGCTCTTCCAGCTTACTGAACACTGAACAAATAGCAAGAGCCTTAAGGTACAGAAAAACATAATCAAACCTGAGGAAAACCATCTAGTTAAGTACTAGGATAAACTGCCAAAGTAGGTTTGAATTCTTATAGTATTATTTCACTCTTAGAACAGTGGAAAGAACTAGATCACTCCTGAAATCTTCTAGCTCATTAACTGTATAATCCTACTTAACAACACAGAGTCTAGTCTTGGAAAAACGTAGGTGTGTATTTCATTTTAAGCATTTGATCAGTCTCATTGAAATCATTTGGCTTTCCCAGATTAAGCACCTCAATGAATAATGCATTGTCTTTTGTCTATTCCACACTACAAAAGCAAATGCAACTAAACCCAAAATGGAACAAACCCAGCAATTTTAACCCACAAAACATGCTGTATTAATATGTACAGAGTCAGAATTGCTATCCTGAGACCTGAAAATGAGCACTGTGTTAGTCACTTGCACTCCTGCCCACCCCACCATAGGAAGAAGTGGATTGTTTACTGAGTTGTTAGTTTTGGGAGAAGCTTGTGTGCTAAAAGTCCGAGATGAGGCTTTGGCCAACACTGTTCAATTCAACTTTGACCACACATTGCCCTTCCCTGGGCTGGGCTTTATTGCAACACTTCTCATTTTGCCAGGATTAAAACAATTCTAGTAGAGTAACTACGTATTCCTTTCCTGGGCTGAACAGAAATAACAAACAATAAACCCTAAAAACCAAGTTTACCAACAGGAGTTGCTTGATCTGCACAAGGCTCTTACTTGCTTATTCACTCCTTGGGAGTAACACTTCTGATTTTGTGTTAAGGATATCAGCATCCTCAAGCCAGCTCGCAGCACACAATCCTGAATGGTCCCTGACCCCAGAACAGACACTAACAACAAAAGCTTCCAGAACCACCCGATTACCTCCCTCCTACATGGGGACTTATTGGGGGCTTGGATTCCAAGCTGAACAGAAGCTCCATTTTCTGTCCTGATGAAGATTTTGGAGTGTAAGTACTATTGCTCTGAATCAGAATTAACAGTACTCATTTGGTATAAGAATATTCCAAAAGGAAGTGTACTTTGTTTGACAGTATTGTAACTTCAATGAACAAGTATAGCATTATTTAAATATCTTAAGTAAAAAAGCAGTGTTATAAGAACAGACCGAAATGTTTTACTTTACTCGAAATATCCACAGCACACCACAATTTCAAAATCAAACTGAAAATAGTTTTGACTTTTTTGACACTTCTCAGACACGAACATAACTGAATTCAACTCATGCCCACAATGTATCTACAAGCTATTTTCCAGTGGAACATTTTCAATCAACAGTCACTTCTATTAACAGAACTTACACATAAAAATCATAGCTTGCAGTCAACTTCAGCTTTGAAGTTAAAGATCTCACAGCAAAACCAGTACAGAAATGCAGGCCTTTTTCCTGGCTGGGAGCTTTGCTGGTCTATTTGAGCCTGAGAGCTGATGCCATTAACTACATGAGTCATTCCTCACACAGCGTATACATAACTCACAGGAATGGACCCAATTCGGAGCCGAGCCAGAGAATACAAGGATCCCATGGCATTTTACAACTTTTAAAAGAAAGTAGTTCAGACAGCTTGAAAATATTGCTGGTGAAACTGAGACAGTGATTTGCCCACATTTTGCAGCTCTGGGACTGGAACAAGCAAGGAAAGATCTTCAGAAGCAACTGTGAGGGAAACAGTCTTAGGAGCCTGAGATTGCTGGTTGAGTCCAAAAATGTTTGGGAAAGAGGGTATTGGAGCACATGTAGGACAATAACGAGGCTGGCACAAGACAGAGCTGCCCAGAGCACACACAACTGTGAGAGAGCAGGGTTCAGTAACAGGCATGTCTTGCAAGTCAAGCGAATGCTGCTGAGATGGAGCAATCTGATCTGTTAGCGAGTGCTACCAAATGCTGGGTGAACAGATGTCCTTTGTCTGGCAGCTGCTTTTACTGTGATAAGGAAGGCAAGCAGATCCTAGGAAGGCACATTAGGGAAAATAATCTTAAAAATGAAACGGAAGCAAAGAGCAGAGCTATGCAAATATACAATATCCTCACCCTTTTGGACACTGAGGTTCAGTAATGTCCTCACACTCTTCTTCAACCCAGCTTGCCTCTCCTTAAAACAAATGAGTGTGATTTAAGACAGTACATTGTCATTGATAAATACAAGGTTTTTTTCATTTTACTGGATGCTTTGAAGTTGTATCATGCCCTTGCTCCTTTGATACAAATATGGGTACATACATGAGAGACTCTAGGAACTTGCTGAGGATATTTACCTTTACAAACAGCACGATAATTGACACAGCAATCTTTATTTTCCACGCAATCATCTGAACAGGAGCAATGATATTCTGGTCGCCTCTTCTCTCCACACCTAAATTTATTGCAGGTCCATATGTGGGCTAAAATGCAGATGAGAGAGAAGGACGGCACAACGATTAATATCAGTCTAAGCGCAGAATTCATTAACTGAATGTTAAGTTCCATCTCAAATGCATACTTATTGAAAACCAATCCTAGGGTATCTCATGCACAGATAATACTGCAAATTTTGGCACTTTAGAAAATAGAATCATAGAATAGTTTGGTTCATTTCCTCAAATGTCTAGTCCAACATCTTGGTTAAATAATCCCAGTGTGTAGCCATCCAAATACAATTATGCAGCACATGGTTATCAATAGCACAGATCAGAAAGAATCCTTTTAAATACAGTCATTAATGTGGGTTGAATTTGGTAAATGTGCACTATAAAGATACTCCTGAAAACAACTCCTCCCGACAAAAAACAAACTTGAGTCGACATTTTGAATACCCAAAAAAACTGAGATGCAGTATTCTAACTTACACAGGCATTGCATTTGCAATGTTTTTTTTTTTTACCAGTCACCACCTGGCACTCCAACTTGTTTCAGCACCTCTTAGGCATATGCATCACTCTGCCAGTATTTGAAACTAAATACATAAGCTCACAGGGAAGATCTACTGACTTCAGCTTCATTGCTGTTTTCAGTTGAGACTTTTTTCCTAATGCACATTGATTTTTCTGAAGAGAATATTCCAATACATGGTATAGTTTGAAGATAGTAATTTTTTTATCAGTTGTAAACACACATAGAGCCTTTGCAGTCAAGGAGTACAAACATGAATGAATATACCGGCTGAGTGAATGCTTAAGTAAAGGTCTTAGAGACGTAGAATCCAAACTGAGGTATTTGGGTAGAGTCAGTGATTTTCATACACGACTAGCAATTAGAAATCCCTAAAAGTATTCTCAGGGTTTAATCTCACTTCCAGCAATACTGAACTTCAATAACTACCAGTGTCAGTAAATTTTCACTTCTGAGAATGAGAGAGAGAGAGAAGAATCTATTATGGTTCTACTTCCATGATATTATTTGTAAATTAGAATTTGATTCTCCACTGATGTTAAGACTAATTATATAAAATAAAATTAAAATAAATAAAAAAAAACAACAAACAAAACCACACTCACCACCAAACCACCACACAAGAAAAACAAACCACCACCACACAATAAATCCTCATTTTTAGTGCTAAGACTCTCCAGTTTGGTTTTAAAGAACTCTTTAAGTTGAGGGAGAGTGGTGTACTAGAAGTGGAGATCAAATCGTATGCAACTATTCTATAAACTAAAAGCTTTACAGAATTTAGAAGATCTTCCAATAACAGTCAGTTGAATTGGGGATCTAAGCCTAGTTTCATCATTTGGCTTTAAAAGTCAACACTGGAATTTCTAATTTTAGGGTGAGAAAACGCCATAAATTTTACAAATACATGTAAAGATGAGTGAGAAGAAAAATAGTTAATGAAAAGAATGCTGCATATGAAGCACTAAGGCAAAACTAGGATAGAAAATCCAGCAGGTTCTGTCCTTAGTGTTCCTACCTACACTAGCAATTTTCCCTGTCAAATTTCTCCATGGTACACCTTTGCCTATCTGACCTTTACTTTCTGGCAACCCATGAGAACTTGCTTCTCACTTCACAATCATTCTTCACCAATGGAATCTATTTTGTCACCCTGCCTTGTCGCAGAGGCCAGCACATGACCTTTGCTTCACACTCAAGCTGGGGAGTAACAATGCAGAAGGACTGAGTAGCTGGGTGAGGAGAGATGGTAGCTTTCACAGAGCTGCTCTGTCCTTCCCTTTTTCACACAGGCGATGACAGAGAGATACAATATGCAGAATGCACTTCTATTCCTGGCTTGCATGAGAATGTAGGAGCTGTCCCCAACGACAGGGACAATGCAGGTCACTGTTCTCTCATTCCCAGACAGAGAACAAAAAGCTGGCTGAGACCTCAAGTTACAGCTGTTCCTCCTCTTTCCAAGGGGGAGAGCAGCAGCACAGTCCCTTGCAGACTCTCCCACTATAGGAGCTGTAAGAAAGGCTGCCGACTGGTTATGTCGGCTCCTATGTAGTCCAGCTGGGTGAAATACAAGTTCTGTTTGTGTACAACAGCTGCACCAGAGCCCTGATGTTTCCATAGGAGCCCCAGTACCACCATCACCACTGCAACTTCATCTGTGGTACAGTGGAGGGAGCACAAGGAAGAGGAGACCACTGGCGTCAGAATCACCCCACTGTTGAGTGGCTCTCCTTTGCACTCACTGCCTGAAAGTAGTCAGGGATTAAGGCCGCAGGACCACACAACAATACTCACACAGAGCTGTCCCACATCACAGGAGGGTTCACCCCCACAACTTTTCTCCATCCTTACCTGGCTGTATACATGCTTCCTGGTAATCTAAGCAGCAGTTTCCAAGCTTGACACAATCTCTATCACAACGGCAGCTTCCAAAGGTCCTTTCAAAGCAACGGCCTTTGCAGGTTTTCACTGTAATATTGGATAGTGTTAGATATCAGTGGCTGAGCCCACATCAGTCAACACGCAAAAAGAAATTAATACAGATAGTCATTCCACACAACTTAGAGGATGGCTGCAAAACACAGTAACAGCCAAAGGAGAAGTTTAGCATTTAGTTTTTCTTACAGAACAAAAATTTGTTTCATCATGCTGAACAAAGGGTTCTGCTCTGCTTTAGCAGGAACATAGTGTTTCATTATTGGAAGGACAAGTGAAACAAAAGACCACAATTCTATTTGCAACTGTCCCTGCCCTTCTGCATCACCAGAAAAATACAAGTACAGTCATTCAGAATATGGAAGACCTGTCAGAGGAGATTTACACCTAGGTTTTCAGTAAGGGTGCCTTAAATAGCAAAACGCTTTTAGAGAGAACACTCATCTTCATTTCCGATAAATGTTCTACCTTCTATAAATAAAGATTAATTAGAAACTAGACTGCATTAGCTGTGCTTGCAATTCCCAGATGCTCATGCCCTGTTTGAATGCCTGTCCTCATACAAATCAGAGGAACTGTAGGAGCCCCAGTTCTGCAACCCACTGTACAATAATTAAGTTCTTATCTCAAGACACAGGAAGGGCCATTCCAAACCAGATATAGAAGAAATAAAGTTGAAGTTTGTGATACTAGAAAAATGAGATAATAAGCCAGTATTGCAAAGCTGTAACAAAATGAGGAAAACCACCTAAAACAGGTTGTAGTAGCAAATTAATACCCAATTTTTAGTTAAAAATCAGTGTAGGACTATTTATTAAACAACTCTGAAATTATTCTAGAGAGCTGTTCCCAAAGAAAAGCTTAATTACTTAAACTATCTTTCATAACCTTCCACCTGAAGAAACATCATCATTGAAAAAAACACGTATGTTCCGGGACAGAAAACAGCCAGAGGAATTCCACAAGGAACATTTTCAGGCTACAATTCTAACCAGTAAGAAAAATACAAAAACCCAAACAACCTTTTTGCCATAATTGACTGGAAAAGATGGAAAACAAATGTTCCAGGACAACATGAAATAGAAGTTGTTGGTGTTTTGGGGGTTTTTTTATGGTGAACTAAGACAGCTATGTGACATCACCACAGTGACAGCTGGGACACGTGAAGCTGCCAGACCCAACAGAGTGCCAGTTTACCTCTCAAGTGGGAACACACAAGTACTGAGTACACCTGAGGTTTATTTACTGGTATTTTCATTTCCCCCTAACTGAAACTGCTTCAAGCAATGCATCCCATCCTCTTCCTGCAGCAAAAAAGGGTGGTATCCTGATAATATCAACAATGATTTATAAAAAAAAAAAAAAAAAACCCACACAAAACCCAACAAACTAAAAAGAAACCAAAACCAAATTGCTTAGAAATATTACTACATAAAACGCATATTAGTTACCATCTTTTGAACAGCTAGGCTTCAGGCCAAATATACATCCTAGGATTGTCGTTAACATGCAAACACAGAGTACCTGTGGGACAGAAAAAAAAGACATCAATTTTAAGGAAACCACTAAATGCTTTTGAAAGCCCTCACTTTCTCTAGAATGCTACGCAAATGTACACAAATTGATAAACATGCAGATTAGGAGGCTGATTTCATTGATTTTACACGCATTTTTTCACTCACACAAATAGATTCATTGTTTGCAATTAATTACTGGGACTGTGTACTTAATTTTTATAAAGTTACTTACTGCAGACACAATGATGTTTGCTTCTCATGAACAATAAATTAAGACGTTTATTGTTACACATCAATTTCATAGAAAATGCTTTGCTCCACTTCTTCCCTCCTCCTAGGTTTTTCTAAGAAGGTGAAGGTTTGCCATTGACCACAGGCTACAGAAAGAGTAAGCCATAAGTGATACCTATAATTTTCTTAGTCAGGAAAACCTTTTCCCACTTCCTAGTATCCAGTTCATACTAGATGTTGGTCCATACCACAGTAAGCAACTGTGGGATGTCACATTAGACTGACCACAGTGTCTGACACCGACCAGAAAGTATGGCCATATTTATTTTGGATTCTGAATGCATTAGTGTTATCAAGCAAGCACCATATTGTCCTTAACACAGCATTTTAGAGCAAGATCTAATGCCTACTCATACACAGGGAAAGATTCCTTCTAACCTCCTAAGTACTGGAATTGGTTCATAAACTCTTTAGAAAAGTGCATGTATTATCAATGCATATAGAATAATAAAAGAGTATAGGAAAACCAACAACGCAGTTATAATGCCTATTCTATTCAAGTGTAGAACATAATATGGTACTTTGCCAAAAGACCTGAAAGAGAAGGCACTGTAATAATGAAGACTTTCTTATTCAGAAGTATTTGGGGAGACATGGATTGGAGAGAATGTACATACTGCTTTCCCAGTCATTGTTTTCTGAGGAAGACTTGCTTTTAAGCAACACTTCAATGATTTTTTTTGTACATGCCTACACAAGGTCTCTCCCTTTATTCCTCCTCCCCGTAAGAAAAAGAATGCTGAGTCATGAATACAATGCCAGAATCATGTTGGGATCATTTTTTTGCCACATCACATTTTAAAATACACCTAATTATTTCTCAAGCTTAAAAACTGTGACCACTTCAGTAAATAAGAAGTACTTGTCTTGGCTTTAACAAGCATACAGTTCACTAGACAGTATTGTTCACCGAGCAGCTAACAAAGACAGCAAGAAAGCAATTTCTGGAATGCATAGCATTGAAATTCAGATATTCTGGATTTGTGAAGTGCAAATTATAGAATTATATGATCAAGTAGGCTGGAAAAGACCTTTAAGATTATCAAGTTCAACCATTACCAGGACTGCCAAGACCACCACTAAACCATGTCACTGAGGGCCTCATCTATGAGAGTTTTTGAACACTTCCAGGGACAGTGATTCCACTACACCCTAGCCAGCCTGTTCTAATGCCTGACAGCCCTTTTGGTGAAGAAATATTTCTTAATATTTAGTACAAGCCTCCCCTGGCACTGCCTGAAGCCATTACCTCTTGTCCTATTGCTTGTTATTTGGGAGAAGAGACCAACCCCCAACTCATTACGACTTCTTTTCAGGTAGTTGCAGAGAGCAGTAAAGTCCCCCTGAACTTTTTCTTCTCCAAACTAAACAACCCCAGGCTCCTTCAGCCATTTCTCATAAGATTTGTTCTCCAGACCCTTCACCAGCTTTGTTGCACTGCTCTGGACCTGCTCCAGCACCTCAATGTCCTTCTTGCAGTGAGGGGTCCAGAACTGAACACAGGATTCAAGGTGCAGCCTCACCAATGCCAAATACAAGGGAATGATCACTTCCCTAGTCCTGCTGGCCACATTATTTCTGATACAGGCCAGGATGCTGTTGGCCTTCTTGGCTGCATAGGCACACGTTCAGAAGCTGCCAGTCAGCATTCCCAGGTCATTTTCCACCAAGCAGTTTTTCAGCCACTCTTCCCCAATCCTGTAGCATTGCACAAGGTTACTGTGGCTCAGACACAGGATCCAGCACTTTGCCTTGTTGAATCTCATACCACTCACCACAGTTCATCAATGCAGCCTGTCCAGATCCCCCTGCAGAACCATCCTATCCTCCAGCAGATCAACACCACCCAGCTTGATATCATTCATAAATTTACTGAGGGTGCACTCGATCCCCTCATCCAGATCATCAGTGAAAATGTTACACAATACTGGCCCTAACACCGAACCAGGAGGGACACCACTAGTGACCATTCACCAATTCACCAATTAGATGTGATATACCGTAATACCATCACTCTTCAGGTCCAGCCATCTAGCCAGTTTCCAACCCAGCAAAGAATACACCTATCCAGGCCATAAGCAGCCAATTTGCTTGACAATTTGTTCAGGAAAACGCTGTGGGAGACAGAGTCAAATACTTTATTTAAGTCCAAACACGCAATATTCCCATCCTTTGCCTAATCAACCAGGCGGGTCACCTTATTGTAGGAAATCATGTTAGTCAAGTTAGATGTGTCCTTCACAAGCCTATGTTGACTGGGCCTGATCCCTCCATTTTTCCGCAGCGCTTTATGATCTCACTTAGGATCATCTGCTCCATTACCTTCCCCAGCACTGAGGTCAGGCTAACAGGCCTGCAGTTCTCAGGGTCATCCTTCCTGTCCTTTTTGAAGAGAGGTGCCACATTAGCCAACCTCCAATCCCCTGGGACCTGCTCACAATACCAGGACTGCTGGTAAGTGATGGAGAGTGGCTTAGCAAGCTATTCTGCCAGCTCCTTTAGCACTCTTGTATACAACCCATCCAGACCTATAGACTTGTATATATTTAAGTGGAACAAGGGGACACTAACCATTCCTTCCTGAATTATAGGGACTCCAATCAGTTCCCCATCTCTGCCATCCAATTCAGGGAACCGATTACCCTGAGGATGAAACATTATCAGAAACACTAATCAATAACAAAAATATTCCATATACAATATTCACAAGGAAATGGAATTATAGACTCAGTCTGATGAAAATATGGCCTAGAATTCTGAACCATGCAAGTCCAGAATCTTAGATTATTCAATACAATGTCTAGCAGAGAAATAAGTACTTTTTGAATTCAAATCTATCTTTGAATTGATGGGGAAAAAAGGAAAATAAATTAAAAAAATAAGGAAAAGAAAAACTCAAACCCACCAAACAAAACCAAAACCCTGGCATTATCAATGCATCTAGATACAATACAACTGATAGAAAGAAAGGTGCAAGTCTCCACTAACCTGGCTGTGAAGAATGAATGCAACTGCACAGCTATGTGCTTTTTTAATAAATAAATAAAAGCACCATACTAACTGTTAAGTCAGTATCAACAGTATTATCACCCACATAAATCATTCTGGACTTTAGAACCTTCCATATGAAATATTACCTAGATAAGGGCACATGTGCAGCTAGGTAGGCAGCACATCAGATGCAAGATATTAAAGCCCTGCAAAAATCAATGGAGAGCTCAAAACCTGTAATTGCCCTTTTAACTTCTTCATTATTATTTGGAAATTAAAAATTTATCCATTTGTTTTTAAAAAGGTAACTTGAGAATATTCTATTTCAGGGTGACAATATATTGCTTCTCAACTCCCACCAGGCTCTGCTACTAAGATAAAGGAGTAGAACATCCTATAACATACAATCACAAATGTGCTTTTAAATAAAAGCCAAACCTACTCTGCCTGCAAGAATCTTATTCCCATACGTTTGAACAGCTACATGACTTATGGCACACCACTTAAGACGTCCTTGTAATAAAAACACGTTGCAGTGCCGCTAAATAAACTATTACCATTCTTGTATGGAGCTTCAGTATAGGTAATGCACATTTACAACAGGAATTTAATTGTGACATTAATTAATTAAAAAAAAAAAAAAAATCTAAATAAAGGCCACCCCAACATGATAGCATTGTAATACTTCCCAATTAAAATTAGTATATCCTTAATGAAGTTCACAAATAATTCATGATATTTTGGCATCAAATGTTATAAAAATCAAGATTGCATATTGTATTCCAAATTTTTAGTTTTACACTTCCATGAACATAATTTACTCCAACAAGCAAAATCATGAAAGGATTATGTTCACTGAGCTGTATTTCTTTTGGCTAGGAAGCACTACAAAATAGTCATGCTACTTGATTCATTAGTGCAACTTGTTTCCCCAGGTATTATGCTGAAAACCTCATACAGTCACAGACAACAGCATTACACAAGCATACTACAAAAATGCTCTCTGCATTTCTAGTACAAACCAGTTCTGCTCTCAAATCTCTTATATGTACACACAAGAGAAAACATGGTCCAGGTCCTAACCTGGTATATTATGTCCATCTATAATGACGAAGACTTGGGAACTTCCATTAACTCACTACATTCAAGCTTTTCCTTTCTTAACATTAGTCTTACTAGCTTAAATTTTAGTCTTAAAACTTGTTACTGCAAAATAATAAAGCTTCTCCCCTCCATTTCGGTTCCTTTTATTTTTTCTTTAATGCTTAATAAAGAAGCTTCACAAAAATGGCAAGCTTAGAAGTAAAGCTTTTGATAACGTTCTGGCACAGCCAACTTCAACTTAGTGGAGTAAACATTAAGCTGCAGTTGCACAGCATAAGGTTTTGAATCAAAGCTTTATCTTCAGCCTGAATGACTTCAGTCACAGGGATATTATTGATGCAAATGGCACAAGCATTCAGCTGGAACAATGTGGAGCAATTAATACTGGCCAACTGCAGCAGTCACCCTGACTGGGCACAGCAAGAGATGCTACTCTTAGTAGCTGACCTACTGCTTGTGGAAAGGCTCCAAGATGATCAGTTGTGCAGAAGACAAGGAATATTTGCGCTAGCTTTAAAGGCTGTCCAGGCACAGAAATTCATCTCACTTCTGCAGCCCAAATGTGGACTCATTTACTTCACTTCTTGTTAGGTGGGACTTTGCTGCAGAATGCAGATTACCAGTACTACCTAAACTACACACACAGGTAGCACAGTTTTGGGATGCTGCAGTCTGCTAGGTAAAGATTTTTTTTTTTTTAATCTATATAGAAACAAGTACCTGCACAGGTAGTTCAAGGTCTACTATCAAGAACCTCATTAGAACCCTGCAGCATCCTGCTGCAAGTATTAGACTGATTCCTAGTTACTATCACACTGCCTGCCTTCAAGCTTTATTCTCTCTTTAAACAAAAGGAGAAAATCTTACCAGTTCTCTCTCTCTCATCCCACACCCCCTTCCCTTCACACACACCCCCCCCACACCCCCCCCCCCCCCCCCCCAGTTCTTCCCTTCAAAAGGGAAAGCAAGAACTGAGAAAAGGCACAATTAAAAAAGAACATGTGAATCCAACACTTGCTACAAAGGCAAATAAAAGAAACTGGCCTTGTTATATACAAAAGTAGCACATGAACTTTTTGTCCTGTAACTTGAGACACTTCTAGGACAAAATGTCAGATTTGGTTTTAATATAGTATCTGAGAAAAGCTTTTAAATCAACACAGTAACAACTGCAGAGAAGAAAGTGTCCTTTTTCAGTTTAAATTATTTTTTAGAAAGTTTGGTTTGGAAACAAAAAAACATTGTCATCTAGGGATGAATCTTTGTCCCATCACTGCTTCCTTTACGTGGGAGGAAGCAATAAAAGCTTTGCTTTGTAAACATTTTAGTGGTTGGGAATAGGTGGTTGAGTGTCTGGAGAAATGTAGTCCTGAAAACATTTCAAAAGCCTTTTATTTTGAGCTGGGCAGATGGAAAGATGATAACATGATTAGAGAGCAGAATTATTTCCATCATTCGTCTCTAGAACTGCAGCAAAGAGAATTTCCCAGCAGTGATTTCAGGGGGCTAGTGGAAGGGCAGTAAGACACCGGAGCACAGAGACTGGTCAACTATACAGGTCTTGGTGACATATAAAGAAAGCTCTCACCAGTGTTAGCTACAGTCATCTATCCTTTGCTGCTGTATTTTACTCCTCCTTCCACCACATAGTCAATGCTACTGTCCCTTTCTCTTTATTCCTCCCCAGCTATGTCCATCTCCTCTACTTCCCCTCTGCTCCGCTATTCTGCATTTTCTTTGCAGAATTTGTGAAGAATGCACTGATGTTCCTTTTAAGGAATAATAATTCTGAACTAAGTTACTTCCTGTGTTGATTTTACTCACTCTTCACCTATCATGTACTTCGTTGCTTCCTATCTTCCTTTCTTCATCCCTGGTGCTCCACAGCCATTAAACCTTGTCACTCCAAGGCACTTTTTGTTAACTATTACACAATTAACAGGGCAAGAAATGCAAAGTAGTGGTTTTCCATTCTAAACTCCATGATTGACTCCCACAGTTATGTCGTGTCTATCCATGAATGTCTAGACTGGATCTGTAATGTCAGTATTACAAAAACCCATGGAATTTTCCAAAACCACTGGGATCTATGAAGGACATACTATGTTTTCACTGTTCTGTGAGCCTAGAATAGATGACTAATGACCTGGACCTTCACATTGAAATACCTTTGAGAAAGACACTTGCCTGCAAAAGTGTAAAGAACATAGCAATAAATAATGAATTTCCAGTAACAAGCAAGTTACCTTCAGTCTTTAAAAGGGCATCATTAAAAATGCAGAAAGCATAGTGTACAGAGGGAAAAAAAAAATACCCACACTTGCCAGGAACAGTAGAACACTTACTTATGCTTGTAGAAGTTATTTTTAAATGGGTATAAGTGCCTAACAGCTCAGTTCTATTCAAAGGCAGGGGACTCTTAATAATGTTTACTAAACTGAAAAGAGATGGATACTTTCACTCACACCAGCACAGCCACATACTTAAATAGATCACCTAAAATAACAAGTTATCTGCAACTGTAACAAGTGTACCACCTCCTTCTTGCACCACCCATCTCTTCTTTCCACATTTGTAAATATTTTTATGCTCTTCAAAGACTTACTTATGTTGACCCACATTCCACACCTAGAGCTCAGCAGGAGGAGGAGAGCTGCTGAGGCTCTCGGGTCCTGGCTGTCCCAAAACACTGAAGCGGACTGAATGTTGTGGTTTAAGGCCCTCACGCAGTTTTTGCTCACTCACTCTCCCCTCTTTCGTCTCCCCAAGACACTGAATTATCCAGAAGTCAGTGGATGAAAAGCTGGAGCTTACACCCAAAACCTTCTCAGAGCTAAAAAGATAAGCTATAAAAATGCATAGGGATTATTGCTTCTTCTTCCCAAAGGGGCACACAGCAGGTCTACTCTCATTGTTTTTATTGAATGTTCTCAAAACTGCTATTATATACTATTGCAATCTAAGGTCATTCAAAGGACAAAAATAGTTAGAAGGTAGCTTAAGTGACTGTAAGATATTATAAAAATCCTTTATGTAGGGTTTTCCAAAGAATGATAATTGTTCATTCAGCAGGGAATTATCATACTATAGCTCTCCAAATACCTTGCAGAACTATTCAAACACCTGGTTTTAACAAGAGACAGAAAGATAGGAAAGACTTGGCACCTGTCAGCTAGGATCTAAAATAATTGTCTTATTCATTGGTTGTCCAACTGTACAGGTACGTATTCTCCTGGAAGGTATTAACCCATCAGTAGTTCTCAAAGCACGCCTAGCTGTTCTGGTTTTCAATGCATTTTACATCATGGGAGTATTTAAAAGACAAACTAACGTGTAACTATATGCTAGACAAAAATAAAAGGAAATAATTTCTGGATAAATTCCCAGAAAACAGATTGCAGCTGACTCTACTATTTCATCAGAGTAGGGTTTGCTCTTTTTTTTCAGGAAAAAAAACTGATCGTGGTTTATGGGAAAAAAAAAGTACAAATATTGTGCTTGCAAACATTACTTTATTCAGCAGAGCGGCCTATTTAATCAGCAAGTAGGGGGTTGGGTTTTTTTCAGGACTGAAAGCTGAGCTTGATTTACAAGAAAAAGTGTAAATACTGTACTTGCAGATACAATTCTTTCATTCAGCACAACAGATCATAAACAGGACTTCCTAGTCCAAAACATCCCTTCTCAAGAATAAAGCTAAAGCTGTTCTGGTTTATAGTACTGCCATAAGAGTTACGACAAGAACAGTGCAAGAAAGAGGCTGCTTCTACTGGGAACAGATAATGCCACCAAGTACACCAAAGAATCCTATATTCGTAGATTCATAGAATAATTAGGGTTGGAAAGGACCTTAAGGCCATCTAGTTCCAACCCCCTTGCCAGGGGCACGGACATCTCACACTAAACCATGTCACCCAAGACTATGTCCAACCTGGCCTTGAACACTGCCAGCGATGGAGCACTCAACTTCCCTGGGCAACACATTCCACTACCTCACCACCCTTACAGTAAAGAATTTCTTCCTCAGGTCCAATCTAAACTTCCCCTGTTTAAGTTTGAACCCATTATCCCTTGTCCTCTCATTACAGTCCCTAATGAAGAGTCCCTCCCCAGCATCCCTACAGCCCCCCTTCAGATATTGAAAGGCTTCTATGAGGTCTCCACACAGCCTTCTCTTCTCCAGGCTTAAACAGCTCCAACTCTATCATCCTGTCTTCATGCAGGAGGTGCTCCAGTCCCCTCATAATCCTCATGGCCCTTCTCTGCACTTGTTCCAACAGTTCCATGTCCTTTTTATGTTGAGGACACCAGAACTGCACACA
>JASSUY010009872.1:0-13845 GCA_032466535.1 Forpus xanthops | reverse complement strand
CCCATTTCCCCGGGACTGGGGAAGAAAAAGAGGGGGGAGTGTGCAGAACTGTTTGAGGGGGGCCTCAAACCACGACACTGTCCAAGGGATGAGCCAGCTAAAGCAAAATGCAGAGCATAGATAAACGAGGCTGCTCAGATGACCAGATGCCTTTACATTTGAAAGTCTGGAAGACTCATTTCTGAGGAGAACAGAGGTAACTTCAACCAGCTGTGTGGGTCCTGGTGATGTGAGCAATGTTCTTTCTGTATCACACACCTTACACCTCTGTGCTGAAACTGAGGATACTGGAGGAGAGCCCTGCAATGCAAACACATACATGCATAGCTGAAATGTACTTTAATTACTCAGTGCTTTTTGTGTTGGGTTTTTGTTCTGTTTTTGTTTGTTTGTTTTAATGCATTTTTTTTAATATACTGGTATATTCAGGACCAACACTTACAGACAAAAATGGGAGTCTGACCAGCTCAGGGAACAATCAGCTATGTTCCCAGCTTCCCAGGGTGGGAGTTTCCTGCACAACTTATCCCATGAGCACATCTCCTAAATCTGTGTTCAGTGAAAAGTGCTGGTGGCCTGAACACCTTAATGAAGCTTGGTGGTGGTGATATATGAGATGCTGTGATCCTCCTAGCACACACCTCACATCTCTCACGAAACAGGTGCTAAAGACATGTCTTCCCTGCAGAAGTTGAGCACACAAGCATTGCTGTTATGGAAATTCCCCCCCTGTAATCCCTCCTGTAGGACCTGAGCAGCTTGCTTTGCTCTTTGAGAACCTGAGGGGTCCACCACACAAGCCAGTGGCATGTGGCTGTTGCCGGCTGACCATTTTTATTTTATTTTATTTATTTTAATTGAATATTAAGTATCAGAAGGGCTCTCCCAAGGTGTAGGTTTAGTCAAACCTCAGTCTTGTTTGGAAAGTAGTTTTTAATATCCCATCTGGAGTGTGGGTGAAGGTGAAAGTTGTCAGGTGTGAAAAATAGAATTGGTGTTGGCTGACCTGAAATAGGCCATAAAGTTCTGTTCCTCACAAAGGCAAGATATATTATTGCTGTAACGCCATTATTCCGCTCCATCACTTTTAAACCTTGTTCCCATTATCTGCAAGTTAAATATAACCCTATGTAAAAACAGGAAGGACAGTACTAAGTTGTCCAGCTTAACAGCACACACTTAAAACATAATAGAGCACTTGTTACTGTATTTTATGGAACGGAAACTCCAAATGTAAAGATGTATTAAGGAAATATCTCAAAGTTATTAGGGAAGGATATTTACAATTACAGATTGCTTTATATTATGCTTTTATGAACATCTCAGGAAATGAAATAGCCCTCAGCTGTAGAGAGTGAAGAGGGAGGTAATTTTCCTTAATACGGGTGATAAAATTAATCTGATTGAAATCGCTAGCGATTATTTCGCAGAATACTGAGTGGCAGTACAATCACTTACACTCTTTTATATTTTTTTAGTCAAAGCTCGTGTAGATGAAAGCTAATTACAAAGTAGTGATGTGAAGCGCTAAGGAAATAGTTTGTATAGCATAGAACAGGCACAGCTAATTGGGGTTTGTGATTACACAGATTGTTGTTAGGGAGAATTAACTACCAGCAGTCTCTCCTGCAAAGCTTCTCATCAAGGGAAAGTAAAAATAGACACTGGATCTGTTATTTATCTAATTATGCTATGAATATTTTCACAAGCATGTTACACACTCTCAAATGGTTTGTTGTTCAAAAACTTTCAGTCTCATGTTGCTTCTGATCAAAGTATCAATATGAAGTTTCTGACATTTGATTTTTTTCACTTAATATTACACACCCAGTCCTTCCACTCCACAAAACTATGCCTGGGAACAGAATTTAGGCATCTGTACATAATGCTGTGGCAGCAGCAATGCATCAGAATAATTATTACAAAGGTGACTGGACAGATAAGATTGCAGCAAGTGACCAAAGTAAGAAAAAACAATATAGACTTGAAATAGCACTGAGAAATATTTTCTTAGCTATTATTGCTTGAATCATTCTACAAGCCTACTGACAACTAAAACCTGGCAAATATGCAAAAAGGCAGGCTTTTGTTTTACACTGCTCTATGCAGAATGCGAAGGGGTGGAGGGAGAGGATGCTCCATATGGAGACCCTGATCTTGTAAACTAATCTGCATGGGAGACTCCTTATGCTGCATGAAGCCACACTGAAATCATTAGGACTCTGTGTGGTGCAGTGTGTAATCAGGCTGATAATAGATGCTCATTGAATTTGTTACATGTTTTGCTTTGCATTGTTACTGTCTTTTACTTGCTGACCTGGAGTAGCTCACTGAGGTTGAAAACTGTCATGCAATAGCGTTTCTAAGTATCCATAACTGCTAATATAGATAACTGGTTAGAATCCTAATTTCTGGTGGATAATTAATGGATATTACTTATTAGCAGATTCAGCAAACTTTTGCCATCACCAGGGTGGCTGCTAGTATTTTGGAGGAAGGCCCCTGAGGATCTCACTGGTAGGTTGTAAAAGTATGTATTGGTAGTCCTAGCATATCAGTCTCCATTGAAGTTCTCAGGGAAGGGGAAAGCAATCATGAAATTCTTAGGCAATGGTATTCAAACAAATTAGCGAGCATTAATATCACTGCTTAAAGGAACACCGCACCTTCCTGTGAACATTGCTTCCTGGAATTACTGTCTCTTGATGGAAGTCTCACATACTCCTATCTCCATGCATATAACATCTTTCTGTACCATCTCTCAAGAAGTATTTTAATAACATCCAGCTGCATTCTGTGTAGGAGCAAGATGCTCTGTATTTGTAAGGCATCTTAGGAGAAAAATGCAGCAGAGAGGTATTTTCTGTCTGCATAATCTTGGTTTTCTGTATTATACAGAATGTAGTCTTTCAGTTTAGAATTTAAAGATGAATGGGTAATTCATAGCAGTTTAATAATTCATACACAGAATAACAGCAAAAAATTGTCAGAAGCCGCTTCTGACTTTGGGTGGTCAATTTGAAACACTTGGGTTTGAATTTGCTTTGTAAAAATTCTGGGTTCCCACAATCTTCACTCCACAGAGTTAAAATTGAAATGCCCCAACTCAGAAGATCCCTTTAGCCTTTGCTTGTATGCTTGTATTTTACTCTCCTTTTTTCTTCTATTTTTCTGAAAAATCCTCAGGCAACAGCTTGCTAAACAAGTTGCAATATAATTCAGCAGTTTCCAAGTTTATTTGGACTAAGAACATTGAAAACTTCTGCCAGTGCTCCAAAATTTAGTCCTGCTACTGAAATTGCCCAGCAGCCAGAGGTACTTACGTCTGGCTGGAGATTGTGGTGGGAAACAGAGCCTGTATCTTACTGTAGGCTCCAGGGATGGGCTGTAACCAAGGCTACTGTGGGTTTAGGACCAGGTGACTTGGGACCATCCATGTATCAACCCTCACTGACAAGTCCCATCTTCACCATAGTCTTACTGAATGCACTTCTGTGGAGCACAGTGTGAAAATCCCAGGACAGGTGGTTTTTATCATATCCATGCAAATAACCCTAGAAAATTTGAGTTGTAACAAAAGTTATGGCTTTGCCAAGAACTCAGTATTCCTTCAGTGTATGTAACCCGGAGCTTGTGTATGCTTTCTTTTCATGAATTCAATGTAAAATCTCGTGGTCATTATCAGAAAGCATGAGCTAGACTTTGGTATAAGCCAAAATTAAATTGCAATATACAAGTATTTTTTGCATTTGTGCCTACTGTGGAATGATGTGTCTTGATTTGGAGAAGACAACTTTAAATTATGGTGTGCCTTGGATCCTGCAACTGTTTTAGTCATTTCCTGCATTTTGGGGAAGAGATGGTGTCATGAGCCATCCCAGTGTTTCTCAACTGAAATATATGGGAGAGGGCTGCATGGAGGCCTCATAGCAGCCTTCCAGTACGTGAGGGGGCCTATAGAGATGACGAGGAGGGTTAGTGATAGGACAAGGGGTAACGGGTTCAAACTTAAATGGGGGAAGTTAAGACTGGATATGAAGAAGAAATTCTTTACTGTAAGGGTGGTGAGGCACTGAAATGAGTTGCCCAGGGAAATTGTGAATGCTCCATCACTGGTGGTGTTCAAGGCTGCGTGGGACATAGCCTTGAGTGGCATGGTTTAGTGGGAGGTGTCCCTGCCCCTGGCAGGGTGGTTGGAACTAGATGATCTTAAGGTCCTTTCCAACCTTAACTATTCTATGATTCTAAGTTATTAACTAGCAATGCAGAAACCAGTATTCCGTATTCACATAAAACAACAGATGTACAAAAAGTTATTGCAGTGGGAAAGTTCTGTTACACCTTTAAATAAACAAACAAACAAACAAAACAAACAAAACTTGACAAGAAAATATCTATACAGAACTGGAGTAAAATTTTTTCATGCAGGTTTTTTGCCCTGGATAATTAATTTAAAGCAAGCTGGGTCTGGCTTTCCAATGTGAGAATTCCTGCAGCTTTCAATGACTTCACACTGACATGTCCAAAATCAAACTGATCAGTATAGCATTAAATGCTTGTAATAGTTCTGGCTCTCCAGAGCCAGCAGGACCACTGTTGTAGTGGAGACCCCTTGAGACAAAGTCTGGATACTTATACTTCGTAATTTCTACCCTCTTCTTAAGACCCAAGTACAGCTTCCTTTTGGGTTTTCTGCCTGAGTCCACATTCTCACAGGGATGGAGGAAAGAAGTGTAAGGTACATGTGACAGCCCATGCAGACCATGACTGCATATAGTACTACTGGGGAACATACTGTACAGTTTCCATGCCTAAAAAGCCCACATAAAGCAAGTTACATGACCACTGCAAAAGCACAGACTGCCCTATCCTGAGGAAGTGGACTTGTAGCTTCTGCCACAATCCTCTGAAATGTTATCCCCCTCTGACAGGGTTCACATAGTGAATTTTAATTATCATTTTAATTATAACCACCTTCTAACGGAAAATCACTGCAATCACAAGCATCAGGCAGGTGAAGAGGAGCCTCAGCTGTGTCACCCAGTGCTAGGGTGAAAACTTAGCCAGGGCCTTAATCACTTCTTCTCTTCCTATGGTACTGCCACGTGTACTGAGGGCACTCTGCTGATATACAGGTATCATTTCACAGACATATTTGCCTGCAGTGTAAGGAGATGTCATTTTACAGTCCTCTACAATGGGGATAGCAATAGCAAAAAGGGAAGGTATATAGAAAAGGAAACCTTATCCAGCAATTGGTTTATTTTACATTTGGAGAAGCATCAAGAGTTACAACAGACAAAACTGCTCATAGTAGGCATAATATAAGAGGCTCATTTTTTTATGTGAGCACACAAAGGACATACTGGATGAGATAAGTTGTCCACTTTCTTCAGTAAACCATTTATAACATTAAGTAGCTTCAGATGAGCATGCCAGAAACTGCAGCAAGTTGTTACAGACAACTTGTTCACAGGGAAAATTTCTTCCTAATCTGCAGACACTTTTATGGCCTGAGGCACATGAATTTACATACTTTCCCAAAAGTCTTGGAATCTTTTTTGCTTTGTTTTTCTGCTCTTTATTACAATAACTGTGGATATTTGTTGCCCATGAAAATTCAGTATTATAATATTATATAACAATATTATGTAAAATACTTGTACATAAATATTTGATATTGATTTTATCCAGAAGATGAGTACAGGTGTAATGTAAAATGATGTATTTCTTCATACTATTAGTGGTCTTACACTAGCAACACACTGTATTCTATACATGTTAGAGTTTCTGCCATTCTGTATGAGCAGAAGATAAAAATTATATGTATGTATGCAAATGATGAAGGGTCTGGACCTGTGCTAAGTAATTTTCCTGTGCTCCTTTACTTTGTCCACTTCAAGTGACAACCACTGAAAATTAAATGGTTTTCAATAAAAAATCTATAACTTAAAATGAATTCCTACAGGATAATTAGTGTATCTTGCACATAAAAAGTAATTGTGTGCCCTCCACTCGTGAAGAATCCTCCACAACTCATCCACATCCCTGGAGTGGGAGGTCAAGTCAGATCTTTAATGCCCATGAGATGTAACATTCAGTTGAGAAGCCTTGCCATGTCACACTGCTCAGCGGTATATCCTTGCTCAAGAAGTTTGGTTTGCTGTTCTATGCAAACTATGCTGTACTACTTTTTGCGCTCCTGTTCTTCATGGAACTGACTCCAACATGCTTCCTGCTTTTCTGTCCTGGCAGTCTACCCCTCCTCAGCAGCACTTGGTCTAGGGCAAAATATGCCTTCCCCTATCTGACAACCTACATTAAAAATTCTATCTTCACTAAGGCTTTTATTTTTTCATTTGGTGTACACAGAATTTTGTTCCAGCCATCTCAAGTCCTAAGTATTTCCAGACCTTCTTCAATCTTTAACTTACACAATAGCTTTGGAAAAGCATAAGCCTTATTGCCAGGCCTTGGGTCTAGTAGAAAATTGGGCATTCCTACTCCAAAAGCCACATGTTCATAAAAGTAATACACTGAGCATGTACCAGGGTATCCTAATTCTCAGTGCCACTTATACCTTGGGCTCAAATTCGTTCCATCACAATCACAGGACTTTCAACTCAGAAGTTGAGCCAGACAAATGCAAGTTTTCCCTTGGTCTGCATTGTAAAAATGCCCCAAAAGAAATAACCAAACACCGCAATAAAAAATAATTTTTGAGTTCGCATTCTCAAAGAAACTCTTTCCTATCAACTAATGGTTCAGAACTCAGTAAATCTAATGAAATGTAATATTGATATTAGTTGTTATTATTCCTATATATTACATAGACATCTAATTAGGACCACCTTCGCAATATAGTAAACACCAAACAATTGCAGCCCAGAAGGCCAACCGTATCATGGGCTGCATTAAAAGGTTTGTGACCAACAGATCGAGGGAGGTGATCCTGCCCCTCTACTCTGCTCTTGTGAGACCTCACTTGGAGTATTGTGTGCTGTTCTGGTGTCCTCAACATAAAAAGGACATGGATCTGTTGGAGCAAGTGCAGAGGAGGGCCATGAGGATGATCAGGGGCCTGCAACACCTCCTGTATGCAGATAGGATGAGAAAGATGAGGCTGTTCAGCCTGGAGAAGAGAAAGCCGCTTGGAGACCTCATAACAGCTTTCTAATATCTGAATGGAGCCTGTAGGGATGCTGGGAGGGACTCTTCATGAGGGACTGTACTGAGAGGACAAGGGGTAAAGGGTTCAAACTTAAAGAGGGGAAGTTTAGATTGGATATGAAGAAGAAATTCTTTACTGTAAAGGTGGTGAGGCGTTGGAACGTGTTGCCCAGGGAAGTTGTGAATGCTCCATTGCTGGCAGTGTTCAAGGCCGGGTTGGACATAGCCTTGGGTGATGTGGTTTAGTGGGAGGTGTCCCTGCCCATAGCAGGGGTGTTGAAACTAGATGATCTTAAGGTCCTTTCCAACTTTAATTATCTATGATTCTATGATTCTATAAGAGACTCGCAATCCACAAAGGACACACATGAAGGATAAAGGTGATTAAAAAAAAAAAACAACAAACTATCTCATTGATTTTAAGATGACAAACTGAGGTAGAGGACTGAAATACTTGTTTTTTTGAGCCATGGACTTAGCTAGTCAGTTTTCACACCCAGTGATACACATTGAGCTCAACATATGGTACAAAACCTAAGGGTCATTGCTTTTATTTATTTTTATGTGTACTTCAGGATCAACATTTCTCAGACACTTCAATACTGGGGAATGATTTTCCTATCCTATGTAAAGTTCTTTGTGTTTCAGCTTCACATGGATGTGACTGTGAGTTCAGTTGAAATTTTTCAACAAATTTAGGAAGAGGAAGCCGCAGAGTCACTTCTCAGTCATTTACCAGCCATGTAAGAGGTGGGGGCTCCTGCCAAATCAAGCCTAAAGGGGCTGTTAATCTTGAAGGGACTAACACATATGGATGGGATTAATTCTTCTTCGCTAGTCAGGAAAACTTCCTCAGTGCAGAGATATGTACCAGTGGAGATCAGCTTACCCCATCCTAAGGGAAACACATAATCGTCCTCTGAAATAGCCTAATATTTTAGCCTAATGTATTTTAGATGTCTGGTTTAGTTTTTTGTGCTGACTGCCCTGTCCCCGTAACAACCTTTCATCCATCCAGGGTGGTTCAGGGGAAACTTCCTGTATCAAAACCCACCCATTCCAAGGCTGGGGAGTCCAAAGTTAAGAAAACAAACTTCTTCCTCACATCCTGGAATCTTGGTGCAGTTTTGTTGTAGCTACCTTACAGTTAGAAACTGAGCTATTGTGAGCATGATAGAAACTGATGTATGTACTTAGAGGATAACAGAATATTTCTTGATGTAGACTTTTTTATGATGCAAAATACTGACTCTATGAGAACATAAAGCTGCAATTTATTTACATTTTTATTTGTAAAAAATACCTTATGTATATACTTTACAGCAGTACCACTTTTAATATCTACTAACTAGCACGCATCCACAAACTTGATGGCATCCATGTTAATGATAAGAAATAGTACACACTATATCCCCTGAAGGCTTGGGTTGACAATGGGCTCAGTCCTGAGTTTTTTCATGATGCTTCTAATACCATAAATATTCATCAAAGAGGAATAAAAAGGGAAAAGAAACTGTCAATATCTTGTGGGAGTC
The DNA here is from genome assembly GCA_032466535.1 of Forpus xanthops. Classification (NCBI taxonomy): domain Eukaryota; kingdom Metazoa; phylum Chordata; class Aves; order Psittaciformes; family Psittacidae; genus Forpus; species Forpus xanthops. Next base: position 5,140 of record JASSUY010009872.1, on the reverse strand, counting down.
TCTCTTCTGTTCCTTGCCCGTAGTGCATTTTGCTTGAACACTGCTGTAGCGAGTTTTATCTATTTGCCTACTCCAGAGGATGTATTGACCAGGATAGTATTCGCTACTTACATCTAGCTTTTTCCTGACTCTTAAATCTTCATTGTTACCTAATCCCTTGACAAGCTCTACAGTGTTCAACTCCTAGGTGCCTCAGAGCTACAGTACACAGATTTGCATATAGCTAATTCACCCCATGAAAAATTCCCTTGGTGCCCATTTCCTGCTTAAACTGGTGATTAAGTACTTCTATGTACTACAATTTGAAAAGCATCAGCATGTTCCCGGGTGTCTATTTCAGCTGGTTTAAGAAATAATTTAGCTTTCATGGGAAATGTCAAAATTTTATTGTTTTCCCCTCTGATGTTCCCTATGCTGTTTTTTGTTTTCTTTTTTTTTTTTTTTTGTTTTTTTTTTTTTTTTTTTTTTTTTTTTTTTTTTTTTTTTTTTCCTGGAATGAAAGAGAGCAAAGCCATTTATTTCAAATGACACCAGCAGGAGTAATAAAAAAGGATGGGAGAGGGGAGCTGCCACTTCTTTTGGAAAAATAATAATAATTACACACCACAATTAACAAAAGAATGTGTGTGTGTGGTGTTCTTTTAAATTGTTGTTTTTTTTTTTTTTGTCTGTTTTTTTGGTTTTCATTTTTGCCTTTTTTTTTTTTTTTTTTGCCTAGGTGTTTGTTTTTTGTGTTTTGTTTTGTTTTTTTTTTTAATTTTTTGTTACCTCTTTCTGATTTTCTCGTAAGTATCTGGCATATTTGGTAAGCAATCTGTATCTTACTTAAATTATCTTCCAAGAAAAATATTCAGCAGCCCAAGAGGAGATATACAGGTATATGCAGAGACAGTCTTAAAAATCCACATATATAAAATGTTAAGTTCATAGTTAAAAATCTTGAACCATCTGAATGCTAAAGCTAAGACTGCACATGCATCTTAGTTTAATTCTTTTATGTATTTGCCTAGGAGGACAGACTTAAATTCATTCACACTTGCTGGAACAAAGCATTGGTAACTGTGGTAAATCTGGGCAGATGAACATTTTCTTTGCCTTCAGGGAAACAGAGGCATTGTTCACAGCTTCTCCTACCTCACTTCCCATTCTGGTTGACAGCATGGACAGTGTGGCTGCACAAATGGGCAGCATCTGGGCTTTTCTTCAGCTGATAGCAGTGGGCTGGTCAACCAGTGTGAGAATGGCTGTCTTCTGAGATGGAGATATGCACACCTGACTGTAGACAGGATTGTGGAAAAACATTTCCATCTTATCTCCATTCCTGTACTTGTTTTTAAGGATGGTACAAAATAAGACCCCAATGTTTGGTGTTTTATTTTTTTTTCCTTTTTTTTTTTTTTTTGCTAGGTAGTGTCACCACTCATATATGGGCTTTTCTGAAAACTCAGCTAACTGTCCCAAGTGATAATCCTCATGTCATTAGCATGCATTTAGTACCTGAGCTAGCACCCAGCATCCAAGTATCTAGTATCCAAGTCTATACTAATAAAATAAGAAGAGGCTTTTTTCTGAGAGCAAGTAGGTAGCCCTTAGAGACTGTTCATATTCCAATCTATTCCTTGAACAATACCTGGGAGACTGCTAGTGGGCATGTACCCAAAATATGTCAAAGAGCGTATTAGCATCTGTGCAGCATGGATGATTATAAGCCTGGTCCAACCTGCTGATTAATTCACTAGCAGAGTGGTAGCTGTCATGAGCTGTGCAAAGTGGCAGCCAACTCACATGTGGGTTACAGCTCTCTGACCTGTCTTCCATGCATTTTGCACATTTCCAGAACTCAGTAATAAAAAAAAAAAAACAAAACAGGATTATGACAGCAAATGAAAGCAAAGAATTAAAACCATCTGCAATCTGATATATAGCACTATTTTCTACTCAGATTTTGAAAATAGATGGCTTTTGTCCCATGTGCTAGCCCTCTTTAGATATGGACGATTTCCAGTCAAGGAAAGTGGAACCAAAGAGACTGCCTCCATTTAAGGACTAGAGGACCCCTTATATGGACCTGATCAGCATTGACTGTTGCCGTATGAAATACATACAGAAAAAGGTGGTGTCTTGGTTATATGGATTTCAAAACAATTGCAGTTAGTTAAGCAATAACTCAGACTCCACTTAGGACATGGCAAGGAGCCAGTTTGAGACACTGACTAGCTGGCACATTCTGAGCTGTTGATTTTTTGTGAGTAGATTCCGTGAGAGATTTCTCATTTTCTCCCACATTTTATGCAGCTGTTCTGTCTCTTTTATCTGCTTAGTACCCACTTCCTCCTAGTGATTTTTGAACCTGTTAAGTTCAACCAGGTTTTTGAATCAGATTTGAAAGACAAAGATGTCTCAAAGCCTGTGAAATACTTAACATTTTCTTAAATATTGGTACCTGAGTAAAAGAACCCCTATAACCTCCTGTGAGAGTAAGACAGGTAGAGTTCTGTTCACATATCCCATTTGACAGCAGCTTGCAGCTGATCAGCAATGATATATTGTCTAGCAGCTTTGCTGTGCCTTATCTGGGATGGCGTTGCAGAGACTCTGAGGGAAGATTGGGTTATTCCAGGGAGAGGCTTAAAGAAGTAGAAGACTCAAATCTATAGGAAAACTCATTTCACTAGTCTGTCTTAGACAGCATCTAGTCTAAACTGTAGAGATGCCTGTCAGAGGACAACCAGGCTGTGCTGGACATACAGGTTTCTGGTGCATTACTGAATTTCGTAATGTCAATGCAGTGACCTAAGTGGCTTCATCATAGAATACGTATTTCAATAGTTTCTCAAGAAATAAATATCTTTCTTCCCACTAGCTTTGAAGAATTGCCTTGTGCACACTTGCTGGGCATGCCTCCAACGCAAGTAAGGGCCATGTTAGCTTCAACTATGCTGAAAAGTCCTGTATACAATTGCAAAGTTCATTTTTAGTCACAGAGTGCAAATTTAAGCTATAGAAAGAAGTGTACTGTAAATGCAAATCATTATTCAGTTTGTTTGGAGATTATATTAACAGGATATTCCTGGAACATCCAACAGTGCAAACATTACATTTAAAGGATGCCACACTCAAGGATCTTTTTAATTTTACTCAAATCAGATGTATACTTGCATGTTGTTTCACCACTGTAGGCACTGATGTAGTGGAAAAAATAATCTATGTTCTCAGGCTCCAACTTGCTCATACAAAAATCAATTTATTCAGAATAAGGTTGTGTCCTGATTCTGCAAGAAGGCTATTTTCATGCCAAATTTACATGTTAAATCTGAAACATTTCAGATATAGGATTATTTTGAAGACTTAAATTTTTTTTGTATGTACAAGAGAAAACTGGATTTCTTTATGTTCAAGAATGGCACAAAACACATATGCTAGAAGGATGCTTAAAATGCCAAACTCTGCCTACCTGACTCAATCAAACCTGCAAAACAGGATGCTGCTGTCCTTTCTGAATGAAATGAATTAACCTGAAATTCCTCAGCTCAACACAAGTAGTAGAGGCTTACTGCAGTGGCTACAGACCTGGTCATTACCTCACACATGCGTTCACTGATGTCGGAAGACAGGAAGGCGCTGGTTCTGATACCTTTAAACAAGAGTTTCTCTTAGAAATTAGCTAATATGTTACCGTGAATTAAAGCTAACTCATTCAAACACTGAAGGATGTAGATGGGAAAATAGCATAAACCCAATTTTGACCTCAGCAATGGAAAATTTCAGCCCTCCTGTAAACATTTCAGCGTAGTCAAGTGGGGCTGGCTAGAAAGCAACAATTTAGTCTAATGAAAAAATGTATCTTTGAATATTTAATTGATTTTTCATTAGGATGAAGCTCATCCCTGACAAGTCAGAGGAAGCAGCTACAGCTCAGAGCTTGGGAGGTTACAGAGCAACAGGTTTGGATAGAAAGAACTTACCTTCCTCTCTGCAGTCCTCCTCATGGCTACAGGGTGTTTGGCTGCTTCAGATCTGCTACTTGTGGGGATTGAACTAATATTGCACTCTGAATATGAGACTTTTTGCTCGCCAGCTCTGTTTATGTAAATAAAAACTGGAATTAAAGTCATGTGTAGATCCCTGGGTGCCTCTAAATGTGACTAGCACAGGCCAGGATCCAAAGTTGTTATGGTACCACAGGCGCACAAGAGCAAACTTCCCAGTTAATGATGGGTTATATTTTGTTGGGTTTATATGTGACTCTACAATAACTATATGAAATATAAATTCTGAGCTTGCTTTTTGGAGGTGCAATAGACCTATCACATGTAAATTCATGGCTTGGAGACATGCCTGTGATGCTTGTTCGTTATCAATATAAAATACCCTGTATTCTTGTGGTCAAAGAGAGCACACATTCAAATAGCTTTGTGTTTCTACTAAAGCACTACTTCAAATAAATTCTGGTTTAGACTTCATCTTTATTTTATAGGTTCCAGCCTTGCAGGCAGGCTTCGAATTTAGAACATCACCCATGCACACCTTAAGGAATGGTGCATCTGTCAGGGCGTTTATAGTCCAGCTCTAAATGAACTATTTAACATTTTGCCATGACTCTGCACTCTTTTTACTTATTTTAAAACCTGTTGTGTCAGTTCCCATATCTACTGTGGCCAAAGAGCATTCTTCTGATAATGTATTATTAAGAGCTTCGCATTAATAATAATAATAATAATAATAATAATAATAATAACTGGCAGAAATTGTAGGTTTTATCTTTAAATATTCATGCACCAGCAAGGTAAAAACTAATATCAAAATTAATTTTTGAATATTTCAAGCAAATGAAAATAATTATACAGGCACACAGTGTCAAAAACATAAGTTCTTTTGGTGCACGCAGAATTTAGATACAACCTGTTTTATTAGAATCATAGAATAATAGAAGAGTTAGAGTTCGAAAAGACCTTAAGATCATCTAGCTCCAGCACCCCTGCCAGGGGCAGGGACTCCTCAAACTAAACCATGCCACTCAAGGCTCTCTCCAACCTGGCCTTGAACACTACCAAGAATGGTGAATTCACAACTTCCCTGGGCAACACATTCCAGTGCCTCACCACCCTCACAGTAAAGAATTTCTTCCTCAGATCCAATC
>JASSUY010009871.1:0-20564 GCA_032466535.1 Forpus xanthops | reverse complement strand
TGTGGCTGCCCCATCCCTGCAGTGTTCAAGGCCAGGTTGGACACAGGGCTTGGAGCACCCTGCTCCAGTGGAAGGTGTCCCTGCCCGTGGCAGAGGTTTGAACTGGGTGAGCTTAAGGTTCTTTCTGACTCGTGATTTCTTGCAGATCCTTGAGACCTGGCTTTTGAAGAATCTGCCATGTACTGGTGGAGTAAACCTCTTTCCATTCTGGATTAGTGTCAAAGAATTAACTGGAAAGCACAAGAGATTCTCACTGGTCATAAGCCCAAGCCCTCCTGGGAGCATTCCCACTTACATTGCTGTCCTTTGAGCTATGTACTGTACAAAAATGAGTGTCGTTATAAAGTGCATATTGCAGGTTATTGTTGAGAAGGTGACTGGAGAGATACTCAGGAGTCGGGAAGGCTGCGTGGCGAGGGGCACGGGACTGCAGTGCCTTCGGAATACTGAATCCTCTAAGGAGTCTGAGAGTGGCTTGTAGCCATGGGATGTTTGTCAAAATGCATCCCCAGCTGTGGGATGGCATAATTCAAGCATCAGACATTGCCTTTCGTTCGGATCTGGAAAGCTGAAGCCCATCCACATTTGTGCTTGATTCTCGCTGTGCCTGAAGATGTTGCTGTGCTGAAGAATGTCATTGTGTAGTTTCCATTGTCAGCTGTCACACTGCATATGTTTTGGGACTGATCTGAAGTTTTGTTTGACATCATGACTTTTATAAGAATCAAAACCCCCAAATCCCTCAGATGAAATCCATATGGCTTTGTTCACAGGCTGAAATAAAATCTTGCTCACAGCCTTTACTGCAACTGAGGGATATTTGGTGGGAGTCGGTTTTTGCTTAATAAAAGCATAACGTTCAAATGCTGGAAATGTGGATATTATTAAGTACCTGCTCTGTGAGAATAACTCAAATGCTGTTTTAGTCCCTGCCCCTTTTGTTAGTTCATATGCACAAGAGTCAGATCTGAGGCTGATGTGAAGAACGATCTCCGCAGCCTGGCATGGACCCAGCTTCACTTGATCTCTGTTTTAGACATTATTGGGGTTTTGTCTGCATTTTGGCTCCTTGCAGCTCAGTGCTGAACATTTGGCATAATGTGTGGTAAGGGTTATTACGATACACAGAGGTGAGGTAATTCACATCATTTCTGCAGTGTAGGCAAGTTTGCTTGGCTGCTAGAGCAGTTAAAGCAGGAAGCTTCCCGGTGTGCCGAGACGCTGATTACTAAGGGTCAGGCCTGCACTCACCATGACATCATAAAACACAACCAGGGGCTGATTTATTTAAGAACTGCCATGTCACTGGTTTTGTCAGGAGAAAAACAGAGGACAGAGAAGGTGAGGGGGGGAGAAAAGGCTTTCACAGCACGAGGTTTAAGTTGAAGAAGAGAACACTGACAGGTCCTTTGCCAATGGTACAAGAAGTGGTTGGGTTACGCATGGGCCTCAGGTATGGAGTGGCATTCTTCCCTGCTTTCACCCAGTCATTGCTGAAATGAAGAAAACCTCAATTGCAAGTCTGGTGTAAGAGGAAAGACCACGATAAAGCTGTGGCTAAATATTTAGACCTCCTTAGCTGTTGCTTAGGGCAAACGCTATTTGGCATGCGGAAAACAGTGTGATATTTGTCTGCACATTGGAAGCATTGCAGTGCCTTCCGATGGTACAGTACTGAGTGAGAAGTCCTTGCCAGAATCAGCCATGGGAGAGTGATGCTTCCACTGTTCCACTGCGGGGCTTCTGTGCCACCTCCTCCCATTCATTGTGCAGGATGTGGTCTGTGGATTGGAGCAAGCATTCGGCCACTGCTGAAGCAAATACACTGAACCCTGAACAAGAGATGCAAAACTGGCATATAGGTGGTGTTAACTAGACCAGTTCTGTAATAACTTACCATAGGAATAAATTCCTTTCTCTCCTCACAAGAATTGTGTTTGGTTCCTGATGATCAACTCACAAGATACATGAAAACTACCTTGTCAAGGAAATTAATATGACCTATGCACTGTAAAAGTGGTAGAAACTCCCTTTTTCATGAGACTGTAGCATGAGTAAGACAACATATTTATACATGGGCAAGGCAAGCCTCCACACTGATAGGGCTACATCTCAGTCTTTCCATGCAGCCAGTTGTAAAAACATCCGCTTGGTATAGCTAACATCCCACTTTAAGACTGTTTTCCTGCCTGAAGCACTAGATTTCAGCTTGATCTCTTTAGTATATCACATGGAAAATGCACCTCCGGTTCTTATGCCAAGTACACAGTGTTTGGTTTGATACCCTGTTGCTGAAGGTGCTTTCCTAGCTCTAGTACTTCCTTTATTTGGCTGTGTCAGCCACTTTTCAAATGGGAAGTAGGACTTCCAACAGGCAGGTGGTAGTGTTAGGAGGATAGATTAGACACAGGCAGCTCCACTGATTTCCTTGAAGACCTCTCAGTTTGGGGCTATAAATGCGAAGAAGGGTACTCCAGCTTCCTGGTGTTGGTCAGGAGACTACAGAGCTCCTCATTGCCAAGGCAATCTGCAAACAACCTGTGCTGAAGGTATTTCTTGGGTTACAGCACTGAGACTCCGCAGGCATCAGGAGGATAATAACAAACACCAACTGATTGCAGGTACAAGCAGAGCTCCAGGTTGTTCAAGGACATGGGAGCTCTCTGGGTCACTTTGGAGGCAGCCCTTCAGATCCTGAGTACTTTATTAAGTCATTCATTAGCTTTCATTGGGTTTTACAAGCTATATAGAGCCCCACATGTCTTTCTCCCTTCTTCCTGTTTCTCTCTTCCTCAAGGCTTGGATGAGCTTCCTGCATCTATAGGTGAGTAGCTCTGAAAGATGGGTCAAGACCCATTGGGGATTTTACAGAACCTTAGGAGAAATGCAGAGGAAAGCCAATGTTGGCAGTATCAGGAGTAACAGAAGTCCTCTGGAAGGTTTTGATTGTCTGCTAAGGATCAAGCAGTTTCACTGTGTATTTGTTTAAGATATGAGTGGCAGCTGTGCTGCCTGGTGCTTTGAATAAGTAGCTCTGCTGGAATGAATGTGTACATGAAATCTGGTGGAAAAGATCTTCCGAAGAACAAGTTTTAACTGGGAGGAGAGTGCTGAAGAGTTGAGTGACCAAATAATTCCCCTTGAAATGGATTTATAAACCTCTCTTGAATTTGCCTGCATTTAAATTAAGATCCTTCTTCAAGGTGGTAAGTGGTACCACACATATCACTTATCCATAGAATGCTCCCATATCTAGACAAAGGTAGTGGACATAATAGTGAAATTTTTGCTCCTTTTGAACAAATAACCTAGGTACTCTATAAATACATAGAAGCGTTTCGATGATAAGAGTGCACTGTTAACTTTTAATGCTGTTACCCATGGGGATGCTGGGGAATATTTTCCATTCTATGTTGCGTGCAGCAAAGATTGTTGGAGACTGTTAGGGAGGTGCTATAATCTGTTGTTGCCTTCTGTTACTTGTGATGATGACTTGAAGGAGGTAAGGAAACAAGCACCTGGGGTGTGTGTTTCCCTTCAGCTGCACTCCTTAGGTGGAGGAGAGATGGCTCTGTCCAGAATCCATTCTGTCAGCCTGTCACATTGCTATTTGCACCCAGGTCTTAGAATCATGCAATAATAGAGTAGTTTGTGTTGGAAAGGACCCTAAGATCATCCAGTTCCAACCCACTGCTGTAGGCAGGGATGCTTCACAGTACACCATATCACCCATGGCTCCATCCAGCCTGGCCTTTAACACTACCAGGGATTCCTCTGTACTGCTCAGTGCAGTTCCCAGCTCTGCATCAAGGGGAAGGTCTGGCTTGAGGGAGGAGTAGGAAATTGAAGCTCTATTTGAAGTCAATGGGAGCCTCAGATGCTAAGCCTTACAAATGAGGACCTACCTGTCCCTAGTGTTCTCTCTTTTTGATTTGAGAAATATTTAGGCCTTGTCAGATTTGTTTCATTAAAAATGAGAAAAAACCAAAATCCCAAACTGCATAATTTAAACATTCCTCCTTGTTGCAATCCCCTGTTTGTATGGAGAGCACATGGGAAGTTCTGTGTTCCTGCAAACAGCAGCAGGTGAGCTGTCCCCTCTTTTGACTGTAACTAATTAAAATCTTGGGCTACTAAACTTTGCACTTGTAGTGTCATTCATTTGCAGTATCCCATTGAGAAATAAAGAATTGTAGAAGGCCAAACACTGGCACACTTGCTGACCAGGTGGTGACTGGAGTTGATGGTGACCCTTGGTTGTGTGAAAGCAGAAGCACAGAAATACAAAAGACTTTTTCTGTCTTGATCAATGGTGTGTGCAAACCCTGTTTGTTTAAATAACAGCTGATAGTTTAGTGTTCATCATCCAAAGGGTATTTCTTACACCTTTTCCCCCTAGGTTCACGCTTGCTTTCTGACCCTACTGCTCAAATAAACTGCAGGGTTTGTTGCTCTTTGCATACCAGCAGTTTAAGTTCTAATGCCGATCTTGCTGACCTGACATCAAATAAATACTCTCCTGGGAAGTTTGAAGCTATTTGCTGACACACATTTGGATTAGGAAGAGTACAATTTTGCACAAAATCAGGCAAAAATAGAGGTGTTCCCATCCATGGAAGATCTTTGACCCTTGGTCTTTGCCTTGGAAAAAAGGTTGAAGGAGTGTTTTTGCAGGGTGTGTATGAATGGTCTAGCAGCTTTCTTCTCACAAAGAAGTCTGAAAGAGCCTTCTTCAGCTTTGTGGTCATAGAAAACCCTGGTCTAAGCCTCCCTGGAATTTCCAGAGAAGCTGTAGTGAACTTCAGCAGGCTGAAGCTTGCTGTTTCCCAAGCCAACTTGGAAAACATTGATAGTCATGAAGGACCTTTGCTTCTAATTCTCACAGCACATTGAAATTACAGAGGCAGAGAGTATAGAGCTGAGAAAACTTCATAGGTTTCAGAAAGCGTCTAGGTGTGGTTGGGATTGGGCAGTGCTGCGCCAAATAAAGTCTTTTCTTCTTGTCCAAAAGGAGTTCTTGAGTGCACTGCACAGAGAGCATCTTTGGAGTTTGAATTCATGTGCTTCAGTATAATTCTTCTTTCTGCCTCCTTCCACTCTTACTTCAGTGTTTTCTTGGAGAGCCTTTCTACTGATCTGAATTAAAGCAATAATGTTTTATCCTCTCAGGGATACTTGCCTGTTTTACATCTTTGGATGAATGTTAGAAAGCTACATTTCTGCTTTTTTTTTCTCTTGCTCTATGTATTTCAGTGCCAGATTTATCAGTTCTAGTTTTCCCAATGCTGGAAAATGAATTTGCTTCAAATTATGGCTGTTTGAATGAGACCAGTGCACAAATGAAACCCATTATTGTATGCCTACAATAGGGCCAAACCTCTGATCTCAGTTTCAGTTTTGTAAATGAAGAGTCGACTCTAATAACTTCAGTCAAATCACTCTGGATTTACACCAGGGGAGCAGAAATCAGAATCCGGACTTTCATGTTTAGTCTGGGAAGCATTTTCAAATTCTTGTGGATGAAAGATGCTAAAAGTGTATGTTGTTATTATGTTATTCCTCTTCCATATCCCACTTTACATCACAGGACTGACCATATATCCTAGGACGGTTCAACCCACACTTTTCCTAAATGTTACCCCTTAAATTTGATGATTATAGCTTTTTCATGTCATAACTCTACAGTTAAGGTTAAGCAATCATTTTGATTTGAAGCCATTCTCTTCAGTAGAGTCCTGGGAAATGTGAATGAAACCTATTCCACTGGCTTTTTGAATATGGGAAGTTAGCTTTTAATTTATCCAGCCTTTTCTTGCCAGCAGTTTACTTGAAAGCTGCTTCATGCACAGTCTGCAAACTTGGCGTGGACATCTGAGGAATAATTTTGTATATGTTAAACCTTTGTTAATAATAGTCCCAAGCAAACTTCTGGTTTAATGTATATTAAATATAACAAAGGACTAGTGGAGTAGATCCTTGGAAAGACAAAAAGCAATGTTCAACTCATAAGTATTTACTATTGTGCAATCACGTGAAGTTATCTCTTCAGAAAAGGTTGGATGCTGAACACATAGCAACTGTCCTTAAGCTTGCAGCTTCTTTGTCTTGATCTGGCAATTCATACATGTGTACCTGAGAACTCAAGAGTTTAATAACAATCTGACTCTTAAAGATGAAATGGGTGAAAAGGGGAATTGAATGTGGATGCATGAAGCGATGGTTCTAGAGCAGACATCTGAGGCCAGTCCGAACCCTGTGGAACCCTGTAGCTCTATGGGGAGCTGGAGCATGGGCCTCTGCTCCATCTCCCACTGAAATCAGTGGAGAGTGGCCTGTCGGTTTAGATTAAATTTCCCTCAATTAAACCAAGCTCAGGGAAGTTTTAAAACACGATTCCAAGCAAAGGCTTTGGTCTTTTTGACCAGAACTTGTGCTGCTCTGCATGACACCTGCACATCAAATTTTGCCCCAGTAGTTTAGCTTTCAGCTTCTAGGAAGAGGCTGAATAGACCAAACCTTTTCACATGGCTCAGCTGATGCTGAAGTGAGGACCAGAATGAACCTTTGTAGCCCTTTTGCACTTTGGGTGGTTTTATATGACATTCTGCTTTTTGAGTTAATAGTTTAGCAAAGAAAATTGGAAAACACAAACCAAGATTGGATCTATTCCTATATGTAGTTAAATTTTCTGGAATGATGAGAAACTTTGTTCATGACTGGAACTATCTGAACTCAAACTAAGACAAGCCAATAATAATAGCACTAATTACATTTCCAGAAGTAAGGTTATTTAATGTCTTCTGCTAATACAATTGCAGCAAAAAGATTGTCCCTGAATCTTCTACAGGACTTTTCCTCTTGAAGTGTTTTATAAACAAGGCTGGTGATGCTGAGCTCCTGTGAGGTGAGAAATAATGTTACAGCGTGGTGGAAAGGCTATCCAGCAAACTAATGGCAGGAATGACGCTAGAACTGACTCTTCATGTGGTGATTAAGCTGTTACATCAGTGCCTCGCTGGTGCTGCTTGTTGTCAGAGTATGGTCTGTTCCTACGTGGTCCTCTTTAGGCTCTACCTAAAGAGCCAAGGAGCCATCTAAGGTCCTCTTGTGGTCCATGCCTCCTCTTGAAAGGAAAGCGCATGTTCTCAATTTAAAATGCTGTTCAGACAATACTAAGATTAAAAATATCAAACATGACTAGGAAAAGGAGGAAAGTACCCAATGCAAAGAGTGCTTCAAGTGGGCAGCAGCTTGCATAAGACTCCATAAATAACAGGAAATAAAAAAAAAAACCCTAAAAACAAGTTTTGGGTCCCATAAATCATAATGAGTTTCACTGAAGGCCTTAGAACATAATGTCCTGCCCAGCAGCAATCACAGTTTAGTCTGATTAGGCACTCAAGCACTGAAGCCAAATGGCAGCATAGGTAGCAGCGTTCACTGAAGATCCAGTGCAACTTTTTTCTTGGAGATGCGACAAGAACCTAGTCCCAAAATAAAGATTTTATTGGGCTTAAAAGCTGGTCTGTGTTTAGAGGATCACATAGAAGGAGGAGTATGTTACCTTGAGACCCCAGAAATGGCTGCAGCCAATCAAAACCTCCATTTACTATTATTCTGCTTTAAAAATTGGTCATTTCTAATGCATTTGTGAAGTGTGTATGCTTTGTACATAGTCTTCTATAGAAGTAGTTGTGATGGGAAACGTCTCTACAAGTGATGCAGAGCAGCTTTCCCACAGGTGTCACCTACACAAAGCTGTCCCTGCTGCCACCTCTAACCAGTCTTGACAGCATTTAAATCCATCCTTTTACACTGTTCACGGAGGAAACAACAGGTCCAGCTCCATCAGTGGGTATTTTATTGCAAGCCTTTTCCAGGCTTATCAGTTTCTTCCGGGCTTTTGCCCTGCGAAAGAGCTGTATTATATAAACAGGAAACATACAGGAACTTGTTAATTGCTGGTTTATTTTTCTTCTGCAGCAACACAGACTGCTTTCCTTATTGTCACCGGAAGGTTCACATTACTGCATGGAGTTTGGGTGCTGGAGAAGAATGTTAAAGGTTAAAGCAGTAAACTGGTTCAGGTTGGAGGGAAAGGGGAAGGTGAAGTCTCTGCTTTATTGATAAAGCCCATCAGGTTTGGGGGTTTTAAAACTGCTTATATGTCTTAGTGGAAAAGGAGGTTGGGAAACAGTTCCAAAACCCAATAAAGTTTGGGAAAACTGCTTTTCTAACACAAGATGATGCTTACTGCTGCTGATGCTATGAGGGCTACAGAGCAGTTAAAGTATGTCTGTATGTTGATGCCACCTCAGCGATGCTTTCAGTGAGACAGATACTCTCTTGTGGCCTTATGGCAGTAACACTAATAGACCTATAGACCATATCCAAAATAGATTAGGTTTGGCTCCTACTTGAAGGAAAAACAGAGGAACGGGTGCTCTCTCATAAAGCAAACTGGAGGCAGCTCTGTCTGTGTACCATCTGAGGAATTCCTGCTCCCAGTTCAGGAAACTCCCCATCCGACCAGGATGAGTCCTCATATGTGATCTTCCAATCACAGGCTGAGGTCGGCTTTTAAACCCAATGTAACCTTAGTTTTGGGCCTCAGTTCTTGGTACAGTGACCCTGGCTTCTTTAATTATTTCAAGATTCTCTGCTACCAGCCCAAGAGTCTCTGCAATTACTTCTTTTGGAGCTGTTGCCTGAGAGACTGTAGTTGGCTCTTAGTGGTGGATATTGTCCTTTTCTGGCCTTGTTTTCATTAGGAAGCATGGTGAACCAGCTGGAAGAAATCCTTGGTAAACATAATAATAATCTATTGACATGCAGTTTACTTCCATGATTCATCACATGAGATACTTCCAGAGTTATGTGTTAAAGTGGAGTGATGCATGACTGAACATATACCCCTAGATTCAGATCTGAGAAAATATATAACATAACTGCCCTGCTAATAATAGTATTCTTATCTGGCAAGAAGCAAAATGATCACTGCTGGGATCTTTAGGAGCCATCATAACTCAGCTGGAAAACAACCCCACATGTGGGGTGATGGAGTGCTTCTTGGAGCGCACCCAGTCAGCCTCCCCAAGGAGGTCCTCCCTCTGAGTAGTTCTTAGAGGAAAATAGTGGTGTGAATATTTTCCTGGGAGAGAGAGAAAGGGTTTGCTGTCAATAGTGTACTATCAGTGCCAGAAGCAGGATATCATGTGCTATTGCAATATATTTAGTGGCATTTAGAAGGCCTGAGGAAATAGGACTGTTTCAAAGCAGCGTTTTACAGAAAACAGTCATTGAATCAAAGTGAAAAGGGCAGCTGATGAGACAGTGATGATACAATGAAGAGTTTACCAGTAATCCTCAGGCAGTGATTTCTGCCCCTTCTGAAATTCCATCAAATTTTCACTATTAGAATAAAACACTTCAGAAATGAAGGCTGAGACTCTACATAAACCCAAAATAAATCATGGGCTATAATGAGGAACTCATCAAACTTCTTGAAAAGTAACAAGCAAGTAGCAGGGAATGTTATAGTAACCTGGAACTTCTGGTTGGTTACAATTATTGATATAAAAACTTCCTTGGAGGTCTATGGCTCTCTTAGGACGGCCACCTCATATACTGAGTTGTGTGTTTCCCAGGTAACAAATGTATTTTGCTTCTGTGCTTCAAGTTTATTTAGGGAGAAATGAGCCTGTCAGGATGTAGGGGACCTAAAAAGGGGAAGGAAGAGGAATAGCTGCAACAGGGGAATATCAAACAACAAGCAGGAAAGAGAATGAGCTTTATTCTTGCTCAGAGCCGAGTCCCGCGTACCTCAATCCAACGAGTAGTAGTGGTGAAGTTAGTGCGGAAACCTGTGCAAGGCAAGAGCAAAGCTGGCTCCAGATTGGAGGCATTTATCTGAAAATGCCTTAGCAGTAGAAAATCTATCAGATTTCAGTTAAAATAACAATTCTTTACAGGTCTGCCAAATGTCTGCAGGCTTCGGGTGATTTATTGTTGAATGAATGCGTGGTGAATGCCGAGGTCTGCCTGCCTCTCTTGCCATGCCAAACAGAGGAACCTTCACAGGCCCTTGGCACTTGTCAGATTTAAATCCTTAGGGCAGTATTTCTCACCTCAAGTGCAAAATTCACCGCTTCCCTGTGAAAATCAGTATGATTGAGACCTATGTCTGTGGAGCAGACATAGCATTTAGACAAGATTCATTATGTGGGTTTTGGGTTTGCGTTTGGTGGTGTCAAAAACTGAGAGGAAACTGTTAATTTTCCTCCACCCCCTTTCCCAATAAGCTTAAAATAGCTGTGTTAGAGCACAGTCTGGGCCTGCCTAATCTCAGTGCTGGTCTTCAGAAATAATCTTCATTCCCACTCTCAGCTTCTTTGAAACATAATGAATTGGAGTTACATGTAAATGCCAGCAGTATTTCAAAGGGAGGCTGAAACACAATGTCTGGTCTCTAATTAGTTTTGCAGTGTGTGGCCTGTAAACTTGATGATAAATGAAGCAATTAGCCATCAGTGGCTTCAATTAGTTGGCAGTAAAAATGGTAACAAAATAAAGTCACCACTGAGGAAATTTGCTCTGAGAAGTGCTGCAGTGGGTTGGCTTCAAGCTTGACAGTGAACTGGGGCTTGCTCGTTCATTGTTTCTCAGGGGCAGCACAACTGCCTACTTAGTGTTTTCCAGGGTCCAAATGAAACAGGAAGGGAAGAAGAGACAGTGCTGCTCTCTCCAGGAGCATCCTATCACCGAACAAGTCTCTGGGGTTAGCACTCCCTTCTCTTGTTCCTTTCTTTCAGAAGAGGAGGGAATTGGTTTGCATCAGATAGTTGCTTGAGCTTTGGATCCCAGACAGCTTCTCAGATGGTTCTCAACAAAGCGAACTTCAGCACAGCCCTCTCAGACCCTTTCCTTGAAGCAACGATCGGAGGTCAGGAGCTGACATTGTACTGGGAGGAGAATCATGGAATCAACCAGGTTGGAAAAGACCTTTAAGAGCTTTAAATCCAACTGTTGCCCAGCACTGCCAAGGCCACCACCAACCCATGTCACTGAGGGCCTTATCTACACTGTGGAGCATGTGGCTCTGTTGGTTTCATCACATAAGTGGGGGGAAATAACAATGGTGCAGGACTTTTCTAGTGAAAGGTTCCCACTTAGGCCAGTATTGTTTTCTAGGATACTTCCGTCTGTATAAATGGGACAACTTAATTGCTACTGAAACTGCAAAGTATGGGAGAGGCTGATGGTAAAAACCTTTCTGTCTGTTATTCTGTATGCTTTTGTCTGTCCCCACCTGTAAAGTCATGCCTAGCAGTGATTATAGTAACTGTTTTAGTGGAAGACATTGGGGCAGTCTCACTTTCCATAAATGCTCTTGAAAGATGATGAAGTGAAGAAGCACAAATGAGATAAAAGCCAAGTGTGAAAACACAAGAGACTTTCAAATCAGGCTTTATGTTTTCAATTAGGAGACTTTGTTATTGAAAACAAGAAGCCAATTTGTCAGAAGCAAAGGCTAATTTGTCTTCACCTCTGAAGACTGGAGGGAAACAATACATCCTGCTCGCTCCAAAGCCTCTAGCTGGAGAAAACAAAAGAGCCACTTGGTTCCAGTTCTCTTAATTCAGTCTCTGTAGGGACTGCAGTAAATGTTTTAGAGGATGATGATGATGATTACTCCTTTGCAATGGTCATGGTATCCTAAAACACATCCTAAATGAAACACAGCAACTGGAGGAGGGGAAAAAGGCATATTGTAGCGTCAACACTGGTTACGTGATTCAGGAGTAAACCAGGGAGAGCTGGTGTCTGGCCCTGCTGCTGAATTCGTTTTTGCAGGCATTACACCCATCTGCTTCAAGGAAAGCTGTTGTCTTTCACTACAGATTTTACCAGAATGATACCAAGGCGATTTAGAGAGTGTCATTTAAATGGCAAATTCAGTTTGAGAGTATAAAAATGCTGCTGTGATGCATTGTAATGAACACAGGATTTGCTGCATGCCTTGGCACCCCTGGGCTGTCCTCTCTAGCGGTTCTTCACTCATGGGGCATTCATTGCATGGCACCCTTAACATTCTACCTGAAGCAAAGCAGGATCTCATCCCTGCGCATCTGTGGTGCTGAGTGTCCCTGCCTGTGCTGTGAAGAGCCCTGTGTACGGGCTCTGCCCAAAGCAGGCTGCGAGGGACCCCACACCGTGGTCTGCAGGGACCAGTGTACTCTTTATAAGGAGACAAAGCAGACATGCTGTAAAGGTGAGAGAAAGAAAGGTGAGGCAGACCAACAACCCTATGTGCTCAGAGAATCGTACCTATTTCAAAGGGGCGAGTTTCCAACAGTGCCCTGCTTATTGAGTCAAAACAACCATCTGGAAAAGAAAATCTGTTCAGTGCTGTTATTTCAGAGCAGTTGAGCTGCGGTGTTCAGAAAGGCTTTGGGGTACTTCAAAGAGCCATCTACCATTCCGCTTCTCTTCAGGGGAGTGTGAACCGATGCAGTTAGCAATCCTGGTTGACATCAGAATTCTTAACAGGAGGAATATGTTCTTGTAGGGTGGAGGGAAATACCTGAGGCTGCGTTGCATCCCCTGCTAGCTGTTGTTATTATCAGTATACATGTATTACTGGGAAACTGCTGGGCTGGACGTTTAGCCCATAAACTAAAAATACTTTAATGTTTTGCTCCTCTGTTCAGAGATTTGCAATTGGAAAAAAAGAAGGTTGTTATTTAAAAACGGGCTGCTAAAATGAGACACATAAAATATTGCAGTATTTTTATTATATATAAAGCGAAGTCTCTCCATTTGTTTTTTATTACTGAGTTACACACAACAAATGAATATGCTCTGAGCCAACAATTTCTACTGTTACACATGTGCACTGTGTTCCTCTGCCTGCAGTGGGGTTTGACTAAGCCCTTCCACCCAGTTGAAAGAGGAGGCTGAATGATATTAGCTTAAGCAATGAGAGTCAACAGGAAATGGGGGATTTGGGATCTGAACAGTAAAACGAGTCTTGGAGCATGTCACTTGCACAATGGCAGTTCTTGGCATCCAGTGGCTTTGTGCTAAAAATGAGAGTTTATTCCTCAAAGATCTCCAATTTGGGGAATGTGTGGTGGGCTTGAAAGGGCTCAGAACCCCTTGCTGAATGGCACTGCTGGGGCTGGAGGGCAGATGAAGACTTTAATTGCTTCCAGTCATCTGTTTTGTATGGCTCAACAGAAAGGACTTAGGGAGCATTACTGCAAGCAACGCCAGGACGTAACACATCCTGAATCACTGGTATGTTAAGACTGGTTGAATCTTAGAGCTAACAGTACAAAAAATACGAGTATGATCATACTGGTTTATCTGCAGTGGTAGCACAATGCCTGCCTACTCCAGCTCACTGTAGTGATGCCAGCTAGAATTGCCTGGAAAACTTAATTTAGGGGTGTTTTTGATTAATTGCAGAAAGACAATCACAACAAAATGAAGAACAAAGTCCACTCGTCTTGAAGTACCTTCTAGGGCGCATGCAAAGGCTGGACCTCCTTTGGTTTACTTCAAAATTAGTGTCATACCTTTGGCAAGACTCCTGATGTACAGCAGTGAAAGCCAGTAAAGAATAAGGTCTGATAACTTCATGCAGAGATGAATAATGGAGTAGATCAACAATCACAAACCTTCCAATACTGGAGGGGAACAAAGCTTTTCATCACAAAATTGTATCTGGATGCAAGCAGTGGAATAGGGGTTTGTCACATCAGAGAGCCTTCAGAAACATATAAAGCAAACAAAATTATGATCAAAGAGAACTTTGGGAAGCTAGCTTTTTAAAAGGGTCTAAGCACTGCCAGGAAAGATCCTTCCATTTTTTTCTCCTTTCTTTTTAGTTCCCTAATCCACTGATTACAGTAAAACCCTAAAGGTAGGAAGCAAGTCCATGACCCCTTCCTTGTTGGTCCACAGTGCAGGATTAGGCTGTGTACTACATAAGCCATATGTTGTCAAGGAACAGCCTGGCTCATCCTGTGTGCTAATGTTAGAGTGGGCTGATACCATTC
Organism: Forpus xanthops; assembly: GCA_032466535.1. Classification (NCBI taxonomy): domain Eukaryota; kingdom Metazoa; phylum Chordata; class Aves; order Psittaciformes; family Psittacidae; genus Forpus; species Forpus xanthops. The sequence continues at coordinate 6,501 of JASSUY010009871.1, read as the reverse complement.
CATGTGATCTCCACCTGCAGCTGTGCCTCGAAGACCTGCACTAGTTTTAGACTAGGGGTGAATCCTTCAGCCTCAGTTCATGTCAGGCTTAAATCTCATGTTCAGTGATTATTATCTACCTCTTAGTGGTTGCTGTTACCACTCCATGAGAGCAACAGGAATAAAGACTGAAAATGACTACACGCGCACATGCCCGTGGTTTACTATTCCCTCTTAATGCAAGATGGGATGATGAAGATAACTCCTTAGTTGCTTTCCATTATTGTACCTTTCAGAGGGAGCTGTAAATCCACTATCACTCCAGAGGGATTAGTTATCATTGTGTCTGATTATGAGATTAAAGTATGATTAAGGAGGGATAAAACGGCAGGGGGTGTAAAGTCCATAATATGAAGAGAAACCTGTTTCCAAGATTAGGCCATCACCCGTCACAGGCTGTTCCCCCATGAATTCCACTGCCAAACAGCTTAGTCATTCCTTGGCTCCATTTACTCTCTGGACAGGTGAAAACTGTACTTAGTTACAGCCAAGGAATGTGGCAGCAAATGAATTAGTCCATGGAAAGGCAGAACTCTTCCCTGACAGAGTACAGGGATGGTGGTGGTGTGATGGGATGCTGTGGAGGAAGATATGAGTATTCATATTCTCCAGGCCTAGAATAAGTATTATGAAAGGAGTCTGTTGAAGTTCTGATAGTCACTTAATACTCATTACTCTCCTAGGAACAAAGGGTTGCTCAAAACCTAGCTTCTAGGCAGCAAAATGTGAAAAGCCTATTAATTTTTCAACTTACAAAGGCAGGGCAAGAGATATCTATGTAAATCTAAATACTCCTTTAGTCACACAGAGTATTCTTCTCATGTCTGCTTACCTGTTTCTACAAGCATTGAAGCAGAAATACCTGCATTTAAAGTTTCTGGATAAGTTATTTGTATTGGTCACCTACAAACTATGAATGGAAAAGACTTTCCCTTCTTTCAGTGGGGCTCTTGTTAAATTTGGGGTACAGGGACATAAACAACCCCTTAATGCAGTATTCCAAGGGAAAATTAAGGGATACTAGGACACCCTTCAACATAGCTACTCATACTGGTAAGATGGTCAGGTGGACCAAATGTCTTCTGGTGACCATTATGGGCTAGTGTTCTCTGTTTGCATCAGCATAGTGAGGAAGAGCATCAACCTTGGCAGCCAAGAGAGAGTTTGTTAGTGTGTTTTTGGAGCCTGTAATGTTTCAAGCAGCTCAGCCAAGGTTTGGTAATTTCTCTGGGAATACTCATGGAACTGGTGTGAACGGTTTCTCAGAACTCATGGAGACTTCTTGCCGCTACCCCGAGCATTTCCTCTGTGTGATGTGATCTCACCACTCCCTTCCAAGTGCATTGGGAAATTACTAAATAGCAAACAGTAGTTGAGCATTTGTTACTTTTACTTGCGTCAAAGAGCTGCCTCATTGAGCAAAGGCAGTGCTGCACTGATAACGTTAGATGTATTTGAAGTCTGATGATTAGCAGGTACTGTCATCACCTACCTGCTGCAGCTTGTATTTTTTAGAGGCTCATCCGAGCCCCCAGCTTCAAAGGATGAGGTCTGATGCTGCCTGAAAGACATCAGCCTCTGTGGGCAAGAGGCAGTTAATGGATTGAGGTTTGCTGGGCCAGCTCTACTGCTCTGTCTCTGAGCACCCTTTGTCACTGGTGGTGCTAGGCAGAGCCTGAGGAAGCATCAGAGACAGCTACCAAATTCTTTGGTTAAGGAAAACTGATGTCCGGTTAGAACTGGTGCTGTGATGCAGGGAGCTGGAGGCATCTTAAGAATAAGGGACAGGGAGCAAGGTGGGACACCCACTGTGGGCATCTCTTTTAGGGGATTACTCAGATGCTATGTGCATGAAGGGCAGGTACTGATAAGCTATTCATTATAGTAATACTGTAACAAAAATGTCTTTTCTTTTTTCCAATTTCTTTACTTTTATTTTACTTCTGTGCACCAAGAACCACAGGTTTGTACTTTGAGGCCTGTCTCTAATGGGTGAAAACATGCCATTTGCTATGCACCATCCTATAGGAAAAAAAGAAATAGAACATCTTCATTACCGATGGGTATAGGGAGGGAGACTGAAAGCCCCTCTCCCATGGCTACCTGTAGGATGGAGGAAATAAATGCCAGGCTTGAGTATTTGCAGGAAAGTTAGTAAAAAGATAGTGAGAAGGTTTGGGCTAGCCAGAGCATCTCGTGTAAGGCAGTAGAATGACAGATGGTTGTCTCATTTAAGCTGCAGTGAATAAAGCTCTGAGAAGGGCTGCCAGGCCAGATCCACACATGCATTTTCTGCAACCAGATGAAAGTCATCTTCAGAGAGCTGGCAATTGCTAACAGGGTGTGCACCAATGGGCTCTATCCAGAGTTGAAGGTCTTTTCCATGGAGGCTGAATGTGGGGTTTGGCAGCTTATGCTGCTCAGGGAAATCAATGGGGTTTTTTTGTAGCTGCTTGTTATCAGAAGGCTCTGTGTTATGTTATGCAATGGATTAGGAGTAGATTGGAATTGCAGTAAATAAGGGCTTGCATCAGGCTCTTGCTGTTTGAACTTTTCACAGTTAACAGTGCAGTTCTCCTTATCACTCAGTTTCTCCTGACCAGGAATCTGAGCTCAGAGGAGAAGAGGTGTTTGTAGTTGATTTATTTGATTAGGAGCTTTTAATTCTGATTGCTTGTATTGCAAAAGGGAGCAGCATCCAGGAATGTGCCCCCACACAATTTCCTGGTCTGCTGGCATAGTAAAGGCAGATAGTGAGGTAGATCATCTTACAAGATGGAAGGGCATAGAGGTGTGGAGCTACTATGAATTTCTTCTGGCTTTGCAACAGAAGGGAATAAACAACTCTGATTTATCCTGTTGAAGTGCCAATATGTTAGTCCACATAAAAAGTGTCTGGTGCTGATGTTCTCTTTTCACACAATTACATAATAATTGCAGCCTAATACACCCTGACATCTATAGCAGAATTTCCAGAGATTCAGAGGGATTGTGATCAAGGTCCATGAGTCAAATCCTAGCTCTTGGATACAGATAGTGCAGGACCAGATCTGCGGGATGAAGGATATGGCTGGTGAGCAAGCCCTGTCAGCAGGGACTCTGGAGTGTGCTGGCTCCATTGTGACAGTGCAGTGTGGGGCAGCAAGGTGAAACGAGAGCTGAGCATGCAGGGATCAACTGGGTCTGGGGCTAAAACCACTGAGAGAAAAGGAGATGTCTGAATTATAACTACCACTGTATGAAGGTTGCAATTAGTGGACTGGGAAAATAGCCAGTGTCCAAAAGACACTCTGTAAACACTGTTAGGTGGATGTATGGATGAAGTAGTATGTAATTATAGAATCAGAGAATGGTTTTGGTTGGAAAAGACCTTGAAGCTCACCCAGTTCCAACCTCTGCCACAGGCAGGGACACCTTCCATAGAGCAGGTTGCTCCAAGCCCTGTGTCCAACCTGGCCTTGAGCACTGCAGGGATGGGGCAGCCACAGCTCCTCTGGGCACCCTGTGCCAGTGCTCAGCACCCTCACAGGGAAGAACTGCCTTAGGTCTAACCTGAACTTGCCCTGTTTCAGTGTGAACCATAAACTAAGATATCATTAAAGGCCCTGCTTGTCACATAAAAAAACCTGCACTGAAAGGTGACCAAATGAAGGATGAGCTGGTCACTGCTGGCTCACGACTTTATTATGGCATCCATATGCTCTCCTGGGCTTTAAATTCTTAGTTCCTGGACATGTGTAATTACATTAAAGTCTCTCTTAGGTTTGCTCTTGTTTCTTCTTATTTTTCTTCAGTACATCTAGTCCTTAAGGGGGAAAGCTTAAATATGCTGTCTGAATGCAAATTGCTCAGAAAGCAGAAGGCAAGTGAAAAAATTAGAAAGGGTTGTTTTGCTTTGCTTTGTTTCTTGGAGACATTGGGATTTTTAGGCCAACATCCTGAATTTTTTAAGCCTGATTCAGTGTTTTTGAACCCTTTGGCTCTTCCCTGGCCTGGTTCTGAGAAGCCTCTGAACGAGGAGTCCCACAGACCTGCAGAATTGGGCCTGTCATCTGCTCTGATTCGGTCTTCCTGCTTTTCATAGGAATCCTCGCTCCCACTTGGGGAGAATGAAGCACAGTTTGGAAGCTGTAGATGAGCTTTCCTCAGGCACCAAAGGTTAGAGGCTTAGAAATGCTTCCCTTCCCTTCTGAAAGGCAAGATGACAGCAACAGAAATGAAAGAGGAAGAGACAGCAAAAAAGGGAAGAAAAAGTAGATCTGATGCATTCTGCATACCACTGCGCTATTCCTTGGCTGCTGTCCTCTAATGATTAAAACATGCTGTTGGCTAATACACGTGGTTTTATTTCCAAGGGGGTTGCACAGAATTACTCACATTTATGCGTTTCATATCTCATAAGCCTGGATATGAATAATAATGGCAGACACCCGAATGTCCTGAGCTGCCCAATGCCAGGTGGATAAACTCTCCAATTGAAACCAACAGTTAGCAGTAGTTTTTGGCAAGGGGGGCTTTTTGATGTGGAAGCAATGCTGTTCAGGTTAGAGGTATCAAAATATTGATGGTGGTGTCTTCACCTCTTTTGCTTGGAAATAGGCATAGTTGGCACGGCAGTTACAATACTGGGCATTACTAGACCTAGGACTGGACATTACCAGACCTAGGACTCTAATATCTCTTAGCACAGGCAAATAGAAGAGTATTAGTCCCTTGCTCTGTGCAAGGTATTTGACATGTCTGATGATGGGCAAACTGATGACCTCAGGTGGATCTGAATGCCTGCCCACCTCTTAGCACTCACACTGTAGCTATGGGTTGAATTAAAATTACAGCCTCAGGAGCCTTTCTGCCTGTGAACTTCCCACTCATCAGGTACGAGGTACATTATTTTCTGCAGTGTTTGGCTCTGATCTATCCTTTCTGTCATGGTATTCCCTCTGGGACTCGACTAACAATGTCATTGTTTGTTCAGATATAACAAAACAAAGGCAACAAACCTCACTAGATTCTATAAAGATGGTATTGCCTAGGTGCTGTTCTGGGCTTCTGGGCTGGGCACAAGCAGTGCAAGGTATCTGGCTTGTTTTGAGGGCATCTCTGGGACCCCAGGGGGGATGAAGGCTCCATAGTCATAGAATTGTTTAGGTTGGAAAAGACTTTTAAGATCATTGAGTCTAATGATGTACTCTTCAGGAGTCTTTGCTCCAGCTTCACTTGCTTTCCTCTGAATGCCAGGGTTAGGATGTGCCCAGGAGATGTTATCTTGTATTCCTACCACGAGGTTTTATGGAAGATGCCTATCCACAGATCTAAACCTAACCAGACTCTGCTTTATTATGACCCAGCTGCTGTTTCCTGCCAGATGATTTGTCCTGTGACAGCTACAAGAGAGGCTAATGAAAAATGAGAAGAATGTGCTGGCCATCTCAGCAGCCATATTTCACAGTGTGGTTTTGAAACCGTTTGTTTTCTTAACTTCCTGAGGTCAACAGTTACGAGAGATGGATGTCACCACATGTGATCGTTTGGGGAAATAGCGATGGTCAGGCTTCAGTTTAGTGAGCAGTGTTATGGGAAGGCAAAGAAATGGATGTGAATAAAACAATGGACGTGCTCAGGATCTCAGAAACCTCAGTTCAGGATGTTGCTTAGGCAAATCCAGCAGGTCCTTCGTTAATGTATTACTTCTTCCAGAACTGAATGTACAATGCAGGAATATTCACAACTACCTTAGGCCTTTTTTTAATTAATCTGAAGGCTTTCTTGAGCTCAAGTATGAGCACAGACAGACTCTCATCTCTGCCAGACAGCTTTTGATCTCAACTTTGTATGAAACCTTTTTATTATCCCTCAGGTACTGGAAATGCACTCAGGCTGCCAGCTGAGCTCTTGAGGACATGAATCATTAGGGAAAACAGTCTACTGAAGACAACAGGAGGAGGGGGCTTAATAAAAAACTTCCATTTAAAATGCTTTAGTTAAAACATTTAAAATGTTTTATTTAAATAAAATACTTCAATTTAGAATGTTAGACTAATTCAAGTAGCAAAAGTGCCATATAAATCTTTTTAGCATTTATATAATATCCTCACTTCCAGCTCTAAAATGCTTCCCAAATAACGATACACATCCTCATTTTACAGAGGAGAAAGCCTGGTGTAATTTAGTTCTGCTTAAGAGCAGAGCTGAAGATCTGGAGCCAGCTGTTAGTGAGGCCAAAAGGGAGCACTGGTCTGTGCTTCCTAGCTGGTGCTAAGGTCAGGGAGCAGTGCATTGCTCAATGTGGGGCTTTGGAGCCCCTGGGAATATAGAATCATTGAATGGTTTGGATTGGAAAGGACCTTAAGATCATCCAGAGCCAACCCCTGCCGTGGGCAGGGACACCTTCCACTAGAGCAGGGTGCTCCAAGCCCTGTGTCCAACCTGGCCTTGAGCACTGCAGGGATGGGGCAGCCACAG